>CAXITT010000153.1:81732-95234 GCA_964033795.1 Lymnaea stagnalis | reverse complement strand
AAAACCCCCTTTTTTCTTTTTTTAAAAAAAAAAAAAAAGGGGGGGGGGGGAAATGTTAATGATTTGTGAAAATGGTGCTTGTTTTGGTGTAGAGATTAATTGTGTTGCTGTTTTTAATTTTGCAAAGTGCTTTGTATTTGTGACGTATAGCGGTGCGCAGTAAAAAATAAATGTATTTTATGAAGGGACACATAAAGGAATTATGAAATGTTTTTTTTTTTCCGAATTTTTACCCATTTACCTAACTGCTTCTCAATAAACTAGCATAAATGACCCGATGCAATGATAGTTCCTTTGCGATAATTTCTAACTACTATTGCAAAAACTCATCCCAATTCATAATTTTGAAAATGTAATGATATTTACGTTTCTAACATCATTTGCGTACCCCACATCCTTTCACGCTCCTAAACTACTTTTCACCCCCCTCTAAACATGACCTTAAATTAACCAGTCTAAATTATCCCTAATTATATCACTTTTTGTCACTAAAGAAGTTAGTTGAGGGACAGTTACTGCGCTACAGAAATACTTAAGATTTACCCCTTTTTGTGCCCTTGAAGACAACTTTTTTCTCTACAAATTTTTAAAAAACTTAGTCTTACATTTACAACAACAACTCTATACATGATATAAATATATTTGTATTACAGGAATTCGATATATTTTTATGTCTGCATCAAAAATTTAAACACATTTTTGACTTTTTAAAAATTATACATTATCAGAAAATCGTAAAAAAAACAGGAATTCTTTTATTTAAGAAACAGACTGTTTTTCACGCCTATATCAGATTTGACTGTCTTTTAAAAACAATAAATTGTTAATCTCATAAAAATACACACCTTTTTACTTTTTGCTAAGTAACAATAAAAATATATTTTCATTTAAAAAAAAAAAAGAAAATATTAACCCATCTTCATTTGTCAAAATTTAATTTTCAAGAGTGTAAAATGATTAGGTTTTGATATTCATGGATAACTTATATAAATGTACCCAAGATTGGTTAAGGCCATTATTTTCTTAATTGGTAAACATATGTTTATTTGTAAGAAGAGAATTTAACATCTCTTTTTTCACAAATGTAAAACCATAAGATTTAAACATATTGTCTTCCACGTAAAAGTGTACACATCCTTTTTCCTACCTCCGATATGTATGTACCTGAGGAGGTTAATTATTAATCAAATTAATTCCTTTATTTTGGGACGTATCTTGTAATGCCCTGAGCAAAATGAACATACCAATATTTGTTAAAAAGAGAATGTAAAAACTTATTTTTTCACAAATGTAATACCATAGGAGTTAACTCTGTTGTCATCCACGTAAGAATTTAAACATCTTACTTCATACCTCCGACATGTATTTACCCAAGAAAATTAAATATTTATCAAATTAATCCCTTTATTTTGAGAATTACCTTGTGCTGCCTTGAGCACAATAAACATACCCATATTTGTAAAAGGAGAATGTAGCGTCTCTTTTTTCACAAATGTAATACCATAGGATTTAAATATATTGTCCTCCACGTAAAAATGTGCACATCCTACTTGCTACCTCCGATATGTATGTACCCAAGGAGGTTTATTATTGATAAAAATCAATCCTTTATTTTTAAATGCGTCTTGTGCTTCCTTCGACAAAATGAACATACCCATATTTGTAAAAAGAAAATCTAGCATCTCTTTTTTTCACAAATGTAATAACATAGAATTTAAATATATTGTTTCCACGTAAAAAAATGTACACATCCATTTCCTACCTCCGATGTGCATGTACCCAAGAAGGTTAATTATTTATCAAAATCATTCCTTTCTTTTGAGACGTATCTTGTGCTGCTTGGAGCAAGGCGACCAACCCCTCCCCCACCCAGATTTAAATAAAATTAGAAAATCTTCCACCAGATTGTATTCCCTTCCATACCCAAAATAACATATTTTGCACTTCATATGGTTCGTTCTTATGTGTATAAGGTATAAGTTGATTAATGAATGCTATTTAGCTATAGGGATGCGCTGCACTGATTGACTTAAAACGCATTTATTATTAGAATTATATTTAAAGGTTACCTTTTTATAACGTTATAAATTTAGTAAAAGTATATTTTTGGATTAAAAAAGGGCAAAACGTTTTAAATGTAAAAAATATACAAAGCTGAAATGTGTGTGTGTTTTAATAACAATTTAAAACGCAATCCATTGTATTAATTAATTTTACTTTTAAGAAAGGAAAATACATTTTCAGTTTTGTCACGCACGGTTATTAAATTTAAAGAAACTAAAGAGTTTTGGCAAAATAGGCTATTCGCGCTATGACGTCATTTGTGTCATTATTTAGAACAAATTAATTTTTAATTTTATTTCGCAATATTAACAACGCACTAAAAGACGCACTAAAAGCGACTGATGCTCGAGTTTTCCCTATAAATGTGATTACGGTTAAAATTTTTCATTACTTTCAAATACATATAAAATGCTTAAAATAGTTCCTTAGTTGATCCTTTGAATGTATTTGAAATTAATAATAATATAACTTTAACTTTTAATAAAAATAAAAGCGGATATAACATATTTTTTGCACATTCAAATTTATTCGATTTCCGATTTCCGTAAAATAATAGAAAAAACTCTGATTGTTTTTAGGAATCCGAACGTACTTAAATCATATCTCCCTTTTGGCGTTATGTCACTCTAGCTCATTCTTATGTACAATTACATAAATTCAAACAAAAATATATTTGAAGGATTTATATGAACAATTTTTTTGTGGTTGTTTATATTAAAGATCAAGTATAAATCAGTTTTTAAGCATTTACATGCTATCATTCGCCAGTCCCCCACAGACTTTATGGATCAATGTCGCCCACTTTGAGAGCTACAGCTTTATGCCATACCATAAATAATATGTTTGTGTAATAGGGACTCACACTGTTAGAGAGCCTGAATCGTGGAAGGAATCGAGGTGGGGGTGCATTTAGTCAATGTACCTGTCATTATTCACAAAGAGATGTTAATTTTTAAGATTATAATTCATTTCATGATAATTCCTATTTCATCTGTCCACGTCTATACGGTTTTAAAGATTGCTTACACTTACACACCACAAAACATTAATGACAAAGCAGTGCTTGTAAAATTTATGGATTTATTTCGTTAAGGGGTTTCCTATGTCACGCTATTTACCACAGTCCTTCCTTTTCCTTCATTGTCACAAATTTGGAAACCTTAAAAAAATAATCGTCACTCACTAGTCATGATTTCCCCTCCCTCCAAACCCCCCACCCTACTTTTGCTAAATGCATGACGTCATTAAAAAGGGTTGCCTACTAGGATTAATTCAGGGTTTAATATTGGCCTATTTGAAAAGGTGAAAAAATAAACTTTGTAATAACAATAATGATCATAAAAATTTTTATTTAAAGTATTTGCGCAACCTCCATCTATGAAGGAAAACTAAAAGGTAAAATAACTCAGATATTGTTTTCTTACATCGATAGTTTTCAATTTTTTAAGCATGCTAGAGTGGGTTTGTTTTTTGTTTTTTTAGTGGGAGGGAGAGGGATTGAAAGGGGGAGGGCCATGGGCGGAATTTCTGATTTTTTTTTTACATTGGAAGGGCTAAACACAGCTGTTTTTTGTTGACCTTTTTTTTTTTTTTTTGGTGGGGGGGGGGGGGGGNGGGGGGGAGTGGGGGGGTTGTGAAAAAAAAGGGGGGGTGGGGGGAAATGTTGCAGGGTTTGTAAACCTGCATATATTGAAGATATTGTCGCAGCATTACCGTAACCTTGAACTTGGACCATCATTATGTACAGTCCAACACTTAAATTATTTTTTTTTCAAGTATTAGATCTGATCTCATCATCTTCTTTTTCTTTGCCCTTTAAAGGGGAAAATCCTAGAAACATTTCTGTCAGCTCAACATTTTATAAGCACATTCTGAGATTGTTGGCCCCAGATACGATAACAGAGGCTTCCAGTATTGTGGCCACCCGGTCTTTTATTCAACCTAGACATGTCATGACACCGACTATGTCAGATGTCCAATAATCCATTTGGCTTCACCCCAACCCCTCCTTTGAGGGTTTCCCCCGCGACTCCCTCTCCCCCTCCCCCCCCCCCCTTGGGCGTCTGCGTGCACGAGTTTTCAGAGGGAGCAGGGGCTTCGGTGGGCCATTGAGCCTAATATTATGAGGACCGCAAACTAAAACAAAGGAAGTAGACCTATTACGTCGGTATTTAAGGTATCACCATTAGCGCGAATTTGGCACGAAAAATAGTAACAACAACAACATGCTAAATGAGATGTAGTCTTGGTCAAAAAAAATTATTATTATTTTTTTTTAAATAACAGGTTTAATAGTACTCTTTCTTCAAAATTTAGAGAATATACGGGGTAATGTTGTGGCTATACTATCTTTTCAAACTGAACATTATAGCAATGTTACAAGTCTCCTTGTTGTCAATCTTGGGTGGAGGAGTTGTGGTTGGTCTCAAGTGTATGAGAATCACTGTTGTTATGTGTGTGTGGGGGGGGTTAGAGTAAGTTATGTTTCACCAGAAGGAGTGTGAGTGTGAGTGAACAAGGCGTGAGGTTGTCATTGATGATGGGCGGGAGGGTGTACCGGTACTTATTGCCAAGCAATACATCCTAGGTTTTGTTGATACATCCTAGGTTTTGTTTATACATCCTAGGTTTTGTTTATACATCCTAGGTTTTGTTTATACATCCTAGGTTTTGTTTATACATCCTAGGTTTTGTTTGTTTTATCTTAGACAAAAGATGCCTCTGTATTGTTTCGCAGAAATGTGAGTCAAACAAACTGACTAACACAATGGCTTATCCATGCATTAAAAAAAAATATATTAATGTTCGCTCTATCATTCTTGCTTTCTCTTTAACATACACATATTTTTAAAAAAATAATTTTAACACTTCATATAAGAACATAAAGAATTTATTATGCAGTCTTTCCAAAGATTGTATGGGTTATTATCATAGAAACACCCTGTGATTCTTTTAGCCTCTTTCATCAACTCAAAAAAACTGTAAAAATCTAAAAACAAAAATCTAAATTAAAAAAATCTAATTCTTATTTTTCACAATAAATATTGTTGTAATAGAAAGGGATGTACAATGAAGTCATTGGACCGAATGTACAATAAACGTTTTAAAACATGACTTAGCCTTGGAATAAGGAAAGATTTCTTCTTCTATATCTTAATGGCCCACGATCAATTTATTGATTTGATTGGATTATCACAGCGTGTACGTTTGGCTTGCCTTTATGACTGGAATGAAGGAAACAAAATAACTTATTTCAAATATCTGATTGTATTTAGTTCTTTTCTTTTAACTGGTTCTTATTTGTCAGAAATTATCACCGAGACTTGTACAAAAAGGTGAAGTCTACATTTCGTTTGACCATAGCTCTTCTAAAGTGTTATAACAATTTTTAGATTCGGAAGTATTAGTTTGTGATTTTTCAAATTAAAAAAAGAAATAAACATTTTTTTTTCAAATTTTGTTTCAATTCAGAAGACTAATAATTTAATTTGAATTTGTAAAAAAAAAAAAAAAAATTGTAAAAGTGAAGATCTTGATGATAAGGCCACAAAGTAATTGATAAAATTAATTTTTTCATAAAAAAATTCAAGTTCAAGAATATAAGTAATGCACTGGGTGCAATGATCCTTAAAACAAAACACAAAAATGGTTTGCATGTAACGATATCTTGCAGGATGCTGTTTTTTTACTTGTCAAATCATGAGAGCACCCACATAGAAAACAATTGGCTAAATAACTAAATAACTCACTACTACTACAGGCACTATGTGGGGATTCAGAAAACTATTTTGCTTGCTGGTCGATGAAATTTTTAAATGTTACATTTAAGGCAGCTCTCAGCTACAATACAGAAAAAAGATTTGTACCAGCAGCCAATGCGCTCTGAATATGGAAATATAATTTCAGCGTGCATTCTAAAGACATTTTAACATATTTTTTTTCTTTTAAACTAAAGAAGTGCCATTGTTCAAATAATGTACATTTTGGAAAAGATTAAACTTTGGAATCAAACTTTTTTTTTTTCTAATACAGATCCTAAAACAAAAATAAAAAAAAGTTTAAACTTCTTTATGCAACCAATTTAACACATAAGAAAAACACCACTAAATGACATGCCAGTTGGCTTCACTGACATAGCGCCAAATAAAAAATAAAAAATCATTTTATTAACAAAAAAAATCATTGTGCAATCTTATTTTCTTTTCAGTTTTAATAAGAATTCCTGGTGTAATTAATCATGTGCCACATTGCGGCGGGGGCACTGGGGCATTCTGTCAAAGCTGTATTCTTCCTTCTTTGTTTTACAAGCAGAATTTCTAACCAACTGAAGAGGGTTTTTTTTTTTTTTTTTTTATTTTGGATGTGGTCATTAAAAATTTTTACTGGGGCATTCTGTCAAAGCTGTATTCTTCCTTCTTTGTTTTACAAGCAGAATTTCTAACCAACTGAAGAGGGTTTTTTTTTTTTTTTTTTTTTATGTGGATGTGGCCATCAAAAATGTTGACCTATCCCTGGTGACATTGATCCTAGCCTCACCCCTGTATTTAAAATAACTAGACAAAACTGCCAACCCTCCACTCCATAAGGTCGAAAGGCCAACCATGAATCATGGAGATTATTTTTGTTTAAATGGACATTTAAGCATTTAATAATTTACTGTAATGTAATACAATACAACAATTCATAAATAATGATTATGCTCTTACTTTAAAAAGCTAGATCCCCTTCATCAAGTCAATCATGGTATATGTGAAGTAATAAAGTAAAAATGTTACTCATAATTTTTTTTAATTTTCTTTTGTAATTTTAAGAATTTATTGGAGTTGTGTTACTTATGTATATTTATTTATTTATTCTCTTACAGTGAACCCTGGAAAATATGCAAACCCTTGGGACTAAAGCAAAGGTGGTGCTATTTGCAGGGATGTTGCTCTTAGCAGGTTCAGTCATTGTTAAAAAATTGTTCCATGCCTGGGTGAGTTGGCACATTTGCCAGGGACATGCTATTTCAAGGTTTGTGCTTTCAAGGGTTCACTGTATAACCCTTAAGACCAACATAGAGAGATTAATGGCGGGAAAGATCAATTTACAAAACGAAGGTGACACTGTCTTAAAAAATAAAAATTTTAGAACCACTGGTCTAGCGTAAGAGATACAAAGAAAGAAAGTTCTAAGATACAATAGATAATCACATAAAAATCACACTTCAATTTATCCAGTCAACTCTTTTTTTTTACAATACAGTCAAATCAAATTTTTATGGTATAATACAGTATAAAATTGTACAAAAGCTAAACAAAACATTAAAAAATGTATTTAAAACAATAGTATTAATCTCTTTAAAAACATACATTTTATTAGTAGCACCCTATTCTTACCCATCATAGATTTTCACATACAACTTATGTGAGTTTCAGTTTTACATAGATTCTTACTACAACTGATTGAAAAAGAATTGACATTGATTAAAAAAAAAACTTCAAAAAAGGCAGTTGAATATTTTTGCCTGCCAAAAGGCTGTGCAACAGGGGCTTCAAAACTTGACATCACATTAGATGCAGCTGCAAATTCAATGCTATGAGGGAGATAACCATCCGTAGATGTTGAATGAAGGTGGGTAGCTGTTGTTTATAATATCTTTTCAAGAATACTTTAAAAATTTAAATTTAATTACATCAGACCGAAATTTATAATGCACCAATTAATTTTTGTAAAAAAAAAATAATTTAGATAAACAAAGCGAGATTCAACAAAAAAGAACTGCTCTAAAAGCATTTGTTTTAAAACATACATTTACTGCCATAAATTAACTCTCATCACACTGAAAGATCAATTATTTCATTTTCAGAGACTGTACTTCCATCCCCTCGTCTTTTAACAGTATCTATTCCAAACCCATTGTCTGGGACACCGGCACCAGAAGAAACACTTGGAGGATTTGAGCTGTCAGAAGTTGGAGCTGGAAAAAAAAATTGTTACAACATTGTTTGATATTTATACTAACTCTTATATTACTTAAGTAACGTAGATTATGATGGATTAATGGGACACAAAAAATTTGTGTAAACAAAACAAATAGGCTGAGCTTTAATAATGGCTACTTAGATTACAAATGAAGATGTTTCGGCAAATGCCTTCATTAGCACAGCAAAAGACATTCATACAAGTTTAAATTAAATTTAATCTACTTGACTGCTTTTATGGCAGTCCAACACTCTTAAGATTATTATGGAATAGTGCAAATACCTCGACCATCTGTCTGTTGTTCTTTTCTTATCCTTGAAACACGCCCTTGCTGGCCTATTGCTATGGTTTTGTTCACTTCTGATTTCAGACACAAAGGAAACAAATTAAATGCAAAATCCTTCAATAGCGAAAATATAAAACAACTGAAAGAATGACACAAACTGACCCAAAGCTATTTTACAATTTTTCAACTAAAAGAATAACAACAAAACAAACAAAACAAAAATAAATGCTTGAGCCTAATAAAACTAATCTCCAACAATGAATTAATGTATGGGGGCAGTTTTTTTCATTTGGTATTATTCACAAGTATTTAAAAATGTACACAGTTAAATAAGATTTAAAAAAACTTAAAACTTAAGATTTAAATAGTAAATAAACTATAAATGTAATGACTTGAATCCCTAGTGCATCTACTTTGGTTAACTAATATATATATATATATATATATATATATTAATTATTTATAAATATATATATATATATATATATATATTCCACCTTAAAACCCACCTGATTCCCTATTAGGAACTGGATTGTAAGATAGTTTTTTTTTCCGGCACACATAGGAGAAAATTTTATATACAACATAGCCCAGAATTAAAAGTATGACCATAACTAAAGTCACAATCCCTGAAAATAAATACACAAACAATTTTAAAAATCAAATATTATTTATAAATTTAGAAAATATGTGAATTTCCCCACTAGAAGTTTATAGATAAAATTTACGCAAAATAGTTTGTTTTTTAAGTGAAAGAACACAGAAAGATATATAAATTCTTTTGTTAGCCAACCTTTCAGAAATTACCAACATCTTTCCAAGGCTGTTATAAAATGTTAACTCTTAAAATCAATAGAGTCATTAGGAAGTGCATTTTGTAACAAATGAGGGCTGAGTTTTGCTTTTTTGAAATACTTTTCAAAATTTTAATTTTTCTAGTTCAAAATTGTTACACTAAGAAGAATGTTTATCCAAATGCAGAAAACGAATTCGTACAATGTAAGCAAAAAACACATTTCCATTTATTTGGATACAAAAAAAAGAATCCCATCTTATCTTCAGTTAAAACAAAATTGTGAACATTAAATTTTAATCCCTCAATAAATTAACTTGTTAAATAAATTTTAACATCCATGTGAATTATGGTTTTCAGCTTTTGTTTTAAAAATGTTATTGCTATTTTCTGCACTAATTACAGTTTTCACAAACCTATTGTGTCATCACTTTGCCTGCATTTTACTGTTGAAATGCAAACCTTTTCTGTTACTAATGTTGACACACTAACATTACTATTTTGTTTCATCCCACTCTGATCTGTAAAACAAATTATCAAGATACAAAACAATAGATCATTTGAATGATGTGGGCAAATATCTTTATCAACATGTGTTCTCACACAACTCCCTATCACGCTGCATTCTGCTATGTAAAAACATCACGCTGTGTAAGTCATCTTTGAATCTGATTAGCTTTTTATGCAAAGAAACATTTTTTGTTTCACCTGACATATTTTTTTTAGGTAAAAAGTGGGGGGCAAATTAAATCTGAGTAAATTTCAGTTTAGACCAATGAATGTATGTGGAAGGTTTAAACCTTGTAGTGCAAATTAAAATAATCGATACATTTAGGGAAATCAACTTTCTCATTTGTTCAATGTGAGTTAATCACATCTAGTGATGTTTCCTACAATACAAAATGTTGAGTTTAAATATTCTGATCTAAAACAAACATTAAATTATTGGTTTACATGTTCATGCTTCATATGTCAATAAAAACATAATAGGGCCTATATGTTTATATATATGGCATAATTCCATTTCTTAGTAAAGACAACACTATAATGTATTTCAAAACATCATTTTTAGTACTTATCATTAAAGATAAACTTATTAATCTTTAATTTAAATTTAGAATAAGCATGGATTATTCAAGAGCAATAAGGTTGTTTTGAAATATTGTTTCCCTCATTTCTTTTCAAATATTCACTTTCATATTTAATTATTTATAAGGAAACAGTGGGGACAAGAAATTGTATCTGCTTTTTGTTGTTATTTCTATTTTCCATTCCGGATTAGTTTACACAAACCTTTTGAATCGCTGGGTTCCGTGGTGACATCACTTGTCTTGGTCTTTTCAGTTGGAATATGGACAATTTCAAATGCCAATGTAGTTTCACTAACATTACTTTTCCCATTCTCATCTGTAAAAAACAAGCGTTAATATACAGAACACTTGTCTTTTTTTTTTAATAATAAAAATCATTTGAAGGATATTGCAAATATTTTATGAACATGTGTGCTCAACACAAGTCCCTATCATATAGCATTCTGCTTTGTAAAAAATATCACGTCATCTAATTCATATTTGAGTCTGATTATCTTTTTATGCAAGGTTACATTTTTGCTTTGCTTGACATTATATTTTTTAATGAAAAAAAATGGATAATTCAATCTAAAATCTAAGTAAATTTAAGTTTAGACCAGTGAATGTACTTGGAAGATTTAAACTTGTAGTTCAAGAACCAATTAATAAATAGTAGACAATGCACTTTCTCTCATTTGTTCCACTTCAAGTTTATCACATTCCCTGATTTTTCTTACAATACAAAATGATTATTTTAACAATTACTTCATATTCTGATCATACGAAGTAACCATTGAATTATTGGCTGATATTTTCATGTTTGATATGTCAATAAATATACAGTAGAAATATATGGCCACAAAGCAGAAAAAAAAGAAATATTTGATTGATTGTTATTGAGTTAAAAAATAGCAAATTTAAAACTTTGCTCTTACTGGTATTGAACGTGTAATGTATATTTTCATCCAATAAATAAATGCCACTCTAGTACTAGTAGACCTCAGTTAATAATCTTTAAGTTTTTAAAAATTGAAACATTTGTAATTAGGACATAAGCAATAATTCTAACCAAAAAATGGTTTTCTTCTGTAACCCTGAGATTATTTAAATATTTTGCATACTGTATGATATTATAACAACATTGGTCTTAGATTTACATTTTTTCTAATTGCTTATCTCAAATTCTAATTGAAACTTACACTTTCCATTTTTCCACTGACTCTGACTGATCAAGTGCCTGCAAGCTGAAGCACATTTTTCTGGGTTATTGGTCAAAGCAACATTATATTCTAAACTTGAGCACAACGTCAAGGGGTCACTAAGTTTGCTACTAAAGCAATTTTCACATGCTCCCGTAATGCAGTACTCTGTTTCCAGGCAACATACTGGGACATCGCCGCCTAAACATACTTTTGATTTTATGGGATCTGGACAGGGCCCTGTATCATTGTTCTCTGAAATAAGATAATATAATATACATAGGCTATATATAATGATATATATCATCAAAAATTTTATTTTAAAAAAAAAGATACATACAGATCATTTGAAAATTTGAGCTTTAAAGTTAACTGGTTTAAGATTTTAGTTTTAAAAGTTGGCTCACTTTCAGTATCTACAACTAGGGCAAACAAAGAATATTAAAATGGTGATTTACAAAGCACAAGCCAGTATATAACTCGTAACATTATCTCCACATCTCAATTTGATGAACCACAAAAATAGAAGATTAATAAAAGACCTATATTTTATGTAGCCTATCTTATACGGTACGCTTAAAAGGTTTTTTTTTTCCTGCACACAACATGGAATTTAGTCGATCCATGGTCACCAAATCATAATAATGTATAATTAATAAAGATAAGCCTACTAATAGGTCTATAAATTTCGTCTTTTTTTTTTTTTCAATTCTCACCTATTTCTATTTTGCCTTCGGCTTGGGCTCTTGCCAGTAGGAAAAACAAAACACAGAAGAGTTTTACAGTTTTGTCTAAACCAGTGAAGAATAAAAAAATAAATAATTTTAATTGCCGTAAATGTGCAAATATTAGGCTCTAAATCATGCGGTTAACATTGATAACTGCCCTACGATTATGAGTAGTAATTCTGAACTCAGTCGGCTTGGGTTTTGTAACGCGACTGGCTTCATTTTTATACTCTCTTTTTCATTTTTCTACTCCCGTTTTCATTTTTTTTTTTAAAAGGAAAGAAATATTTTGCCTTAATCAAATATAACCATCATAGCAACTAATTTATAACTACTAACCTATTTAGCTCATTAATTCATTATTAATATTAATCATGCGGCATACTTATGGCTAGAAATTTTAATAACAACATCCAACGTACTGTAACATGCCTATGCCTATACTATACCTATGACTATGATGACAATGTAACACTTTTTCGATTGTGAAGTAGCCGTGGACATGGTGCGGAACATTCTAGTATGAATCTGCGAAATTGATTGCAGTCTGCCCCTTTATTACCCTGGCATAGTAATTGAATCATTATTTTTCATTATTGAAAAATGATGAATTTCATTTCTTTACATTACAAATAAAACGGAGATTTCCGAAAAATGTGCCTTGACCCAATAAGTGGGTTTTTACAGCTCCCCCTCAGGGTTATTCCCAGCTGACTGCGTATAACTCCCAGGGTTATACACAGTCAGCTGGGAATTTAGCCAAATAAGGTTTATTACCGCTAGTTTGGCAATTTCAAAATAAGTATTATGCGTAATTAGCCGCATTATGGGTTGTTTAGGACTATAACTTTTAATGTGTTTAACGCAAGACGTAGTAAAATTTTAATTGAATTAACTTTAATTAATTTTGAGTAATAGTATTAGTGCTATTATTAGTATTATTGCTTGTATCTTATAAATTATAATTAAAAGTCTAAGTCTAAGTCAAGTCTAAATTTCTTAGAGTCCAAAACTAAGAATGAAGATGATTATGCCTTAAGGCAGCGGTTCTCAGCCTGTGGGTCGTGACCCCTTTGGTGGTCGAATGACCATTTCCCAGGGGTCACCTAAGACCATCGGAAAACACACACGCTCAAAAGTTACGAAGCAGCAACGAAAATAATTGTGTGTTTGGGGGGTCGCCACAACATAAGGAACTATATTAAAGGGTTGCGGCATTGGAAAGACTGAGAACCACTTCCTTAAGGCATTTCCTTGGTTTAAGTCTAGTTCTGTATTCTGATTGATTAGGTTTTTATATGTTACTATGACTATGTGGTTGGTTTCACTGACTAATTCAGGAAATACATTCTTTTTATTTTTAAAAACTCATATTTTCTTTTTTTTTTTTTTTTTTTT
>CAXITT010000153.1:28213-67333 GCA_964033795.1 Lymnaea stagnalis | reverse complement strand
ATTTTTATCGGGAAATGCGGCAGAAGTTGAGGTTGTCGATGGCACATGAGCGAAATGGAGGAGGGGGGAGTGGTCTGTGGAGCGAGCCACTCAAGAGTTTTTTTAATTTTATTATTCCAAAATCCAGAGGTGCATTTCTAGCGTATACCTGAATTAGGTGTTTCTATTAAGCAACTTAAGCGAGGGGGGGGGGAGGGGTGGGGAGGGGTGGGGGGGGGGGGGGAAGATATTTCAAGCGTGCGGGGTGGAGGGAGGAAGGACATCTATCAGCATTCAAGTCAGGCGTTATGACGTCCGGTGCTATTCACAAACTGAAATTAATCCAGTTGCAGCGCGCCCCAGGGTAATCTTTTGGCACAGGCTTAGGTACAATCCAGTATTTTTACATTGATTTGCGTCATGAGAAAACGCCGAGCAGAAATTGAGCGTGCCGAAGATTCTCGATTAAAAGGGAGGGCAGGGTCTGGGGACGGGGCTCAGTAAGCCATTCCTCACAACACTTTGATAAAATTCAAAATTCAAGAATGTATTTTAGCACATATCTGAATTTAGATTTGCATCATACTATCGGTACACTTAATTGGAGAGCAGTATAGGAGAGATTCTATTTACAAAAAAAAAAATAAGATGTCACTTTACCCAAGAGCCGTCATATGGGCCCTACAACCCCTGCATCAGGCCTTAGATATTAAGGGGCTCAAATTGTGTTGTGGACTCTTTTTTTTTTTTTTAATTTTCAAATTTGGAGGGGGGGGGGGGGGGGGGGGGGGTGTAACCGAAAATTTGTAGGAGCCTCGAAAAGCCAAGCGACACGTGTCTCTGCTTACCCTTTGTTGCTACAGTTAGAATAGAAGATTAATATAGAGGAAACATTTGTGGCGTCCAGTGTAAAACGTGTAAAAATTGTTTGTGTATTTATTCAAGCATGTTGTATTATGTTGACAAACCCGCCTTACTTAATTGACACTGCTGGCAAATCAATACTCATTGCAAGGCGTTTCAGATACTTAACGCTACATGTTTTGAACAAATGTCTTGTGCAAGACATTTTTTCTAAAAACATATCAATAGGTCAGTTTTTAACATGCATTCCAAAGGGTATTAATTCTATAATACAAGTTAGTGATCATGAAAAGACATTAGTTTTGTATGTGGTACTCGGTACTCAGTGTGATATTGATCGATTTATATTTATTACTCTAACTATGATAGCATTGGGAATGTTTACTCCCTAGAGACATTTAGCAATAAAATTCACATTTAAAATAAACAAGTTTAGCGTTTACCTTGTTGTTACTTTATTTGCTTACTGCAATCACATTTTCAGTTCTCAATCAGTGATGTAGATTTATTATAATTTTTTATAATAAAATGGTGGCAATGTTTGACACTTTGGAGACACTATTTTCACATTAATCTTTGCATATTTAAATGTATTATCGTTTACCTTTTTCAACACTCTCTCGCTTCTCGCATTTCCATCTTGTGTTCGGATTGAGCGGTTTTTTTTGTGTGTTTTTACACACGTGACATTTCAATATTTCTCAATCACTGCTCACCTGGTGAAAGCCTGGAAAAGAATCCTGGGTCAACCAAGGCTGGTCGCTCAATTTATCGCGGTTGACCGCGTCTGCTTCGCCGTTGAGTGCATGGATGGGTGGGTGGCCTCAGATATATATATATATATATATTTTTCCCTTTTTGTGCCTAGGTAAAGAGTTAAGTCATTTGAATCGGGACCTTGTGAAGGATTCGATGTTTAGAAAAATTAGATGATTCTATTTTTGTCGCTAATTTATTTTAAGGATTACAATTTTAATACTAAGATGTAGAAAAGAAAAAGAAAAGAATAAAAAAAGCTTGAGACAAAAGACTGTCTTGATCAGAGATGAGTTCAAACGCACCAAAAAAAGTAGAACATAAATTAAAATTTCTTAAAATGCATAAATACAAGAATAAATCAAAATAAAACATATTTAAGTTTGGTCTATATTCAATCGAAATCCTTTGGCTTCATAGAAAACTCTTCTACATCAACGTACAATGTGTCTTTGCATAAAGCATTCTAAGCTAATTACAAATTATCTTATACTTTTCAGTGCGTTTTAACTCATCTTGGATATAAAAAAATTTAAAAAAATTAAGTAAAAAAACAACAAATAATTGTTTGTTGGGTATTGTTAACTATATTTTATCTTTATTATTATTATCTTGTTTGAATGGATGACGGCGTCCGCTGGTGACGTCAATGCTTTGTTATTTAATTGTTTAACCAGTGACTGTAGAAACTAAACACAGCCTTGGTAAAAAAAAAAAAAAAAAAAAAAAAAAAAAAGAAATGAAAAAAAAAAAAAGAAGTTTGTTGGGGGGGGGGGGGGGGGGGGTACGCCCGTGGTCGTCCTTCGTTTTGCTGACCTTACTCTCGAAACTAACAAAACCTACATGACTCACACTTAACCAAAAAAAAACCAGCAAACAAACAACAACAACAATAGAAAAAAAACGCACATTTGCACAGTAAATGAAGTGGAAAAGAAAATTACACATCTAATATTGATCCGCCCAATGAGCACCGCCCCCACTCCTTTCCCCAACACAATTCTTTTTTTTCACATCCACTCTTCCAACTCCTGTGATTTCAAGCTTTTTATTGTACTGACATTTAACATCCAAGTAAGGTGTAATTAGATAACAGGATCAATTAGGACGGAGATAACAGATCTATTGCAATATTTGATAACGAGAAAGCTAATAAATTCCAGAGAAGCATTTACTTGTTCTAAACAAAATACAGCAGAGACGTTACGTGCCACAAATCCGCAAGTTAGTTTCATACAATTGCTATTGGGTTACAATACCGAGCTACAAGACTATAACATAAAAAAAAAATATTTAAAAATGTGACAAACTATTTTGTTTAATTAGGAGGCTGTTATGTAGGACTTCCCCGTGCCGTGCACTTTGTTTCACCCCACATTAGATTCATAGCAGACGCTAACGCTTTGTTGTGGACGTGGTTTAATCTCTTTGAGGTATCATGTTGACTACCGAATACCAATTAAACATGGTTAGTCTGTCTCCTAGTATCTTGTCGAACGTTCTCGATTTGCCGAGAAACGTAAACAAATGCTGAGTAGTTTCTGGAAGGCAGTGCTTAAGCTGCATATATAAGGGGATTGACAGGGACAGAAGTTCATGGAGTTTGAGACAGAGATTCAGATAGATATATTTTAACTTTACGAAACAAGTGTTATTATTCTTTGTGTACTCATATGTGTTTATTCGCCTTCGTCATTGTACATTATTACTTAGCACATTGTACTATCTGTGAACCGGTACAAGATCTACAATACTCTGTAAGTTGATACTTTGTAATTATATTTCTTTTGTTTTGTAATAGTATTTTTGCTAAATTAAATCATATTAATTGTAATTGGCAACTGCTTTGGGTGTCGCATTTTTGTTATTGTATTTCTCTATGGTATCGTCCTTTGTTTAGGCACTGTTTGAACGAGCCATACATTTAAAATAGGAGATTATCTTCTCACAATAGAAGGTAGTGCGTAACAAAAGCATTGCGCCATCTTAACCCAGAAGTGGTCATCCCACAAAATGATTCCAGTGTCCACTCGACAAGTCGCCGTAGCTGGAAAAAAAAATTGAACAATCCTTGTCAAAAAAAAAATTGTGGATTCATCCTTTATATGCATTTTTTTGGGTACATTTTTGTGATTTACGTGATTTATCGTTTATGAAGAAGCGTTTATGTTAATGGGCAAACTTCTGACGGACATACGTTTCACACTCTCCTTAATTTTCCCCTTTTTAAACACTACATCGTATTTTTACTGCACGCCCAAATACGTCACAAATATAAAGCTACACATTTTATATACCCCAGCAAAATTCGCAACCATTGCACAACTATTTCATTTATATTTCCATTGAACACACCCCCACCCCTTTTTTTTTTTTTTGAGTTTGGTGTGAAAATTTTGAAATATTTTATGGTCATCGGCAACAAGTTTACTCGTCACGTTTCGTATAAAACAAAAAAAAAAAAAAAAAAAAAAGATTTTGTAACGTGGGTCACAAGACATTGAGAAT
Organism: Lymnaea stagnalis; assembly: GCA_964033795.1. Taxonomy (NCBI): domain Eukaryota; kingdom Metazoa; phylum Mollusca; class Gastropoda; family Lymnaeidae; genus Lymnaea; species Lymnaea stagnalis. Next base: position 63,226 of record CAXITT010000153.1, on the reverse strand, counting down.
CGGGATTTCCATGGGTAAGCGAAATGGAAAGATGTGTTCATGTGTTTTGTGTTTACTTTCTGGTCATTCCTCATGTGTGACAGAAGACATTCACTGATGCTCTTATATTTTTTGTTTTTTTGTTAAGTAGCCTGAAAAGACGTCATCGGCACTGAATGCCACCAGTGACCACATGTGACTTGCTGGTGTGTGTGTGTGAGACATTAGTGAATTTTAGATGCATGTCCTTTAGATTTTGTTTTTTGTGCCGTTATCCTTTGAGCAAGAAGATATCATAAATGCCTGCTGTACATCGCGTGTGTGTCCCTATTATAATATCTCTTTTTCCCAGGATTTCTTCACTATGAACAGGTAAAACCAAAACAAGTTTAGCTGAAATAATCAATTTTTTTTTCTTTCTGGTAAACTCAACATTTTTAGAGAACCATACCTCTTGACGTTCTGATTCTGATCTCTAACACTTAAATGGACAATAACCTCTTTTGATGATAACCTCGTTTAGATGATAACCTCGTTTGGATGATAACCTCGTTCGGATGATAACCTCGTTTGGATGATAACCTCGTTGGATGATAACCTCGTTGGATGATAACCTCGTTTGGATGATAACCTCGTTTGGATAATAACCTCGTTTGGATGATAACCTCGTTGGATGATAACCTCGTTTGGATGATAACCTCGTTTGGATGATAAACTCGTTTGGATGATAACCTCGTTGGAAGATAACCTCGTTGGATGATTACCTCGTTTGATGATAACCTCGTTGGATGATAACCTCGTTAGGATCATTTGGATGATAACCTCGTTGGATGATAACCTCGTTTGGATGATAACCTCGTTTGGATGATAACCTCTTTGGATGATAACCTCATTTGGATGATAAACTCGTTTGGATGATAACCTCGTTGGATGATAACCTCGTTGGATGATTACCTCGTTTGATGATAACCTCGTTGGATGATAACCTCGTTAGGATCATTTGGATGATAACCTCGTTGGATGATAACCTCGTTTGGATGATAACCTCGTTTGGATGATAACCTCTTTGGATGATAACCTCATTTGGATGATAAACTCGTTTGGATGATAACCTCGTTGGATGATAACCTCGTTGGATGATTACCTCGTTTGATGATAACCTCGTTGGATGATAACCTCGTTAGGATCATTTGGATGATAACCTCGTTGGATGATAACCTCGTTTGGATGATAACCTCGTTTGGATGATAACCTCGTTTGGATGATAACCTCGTTTGGATGATAACCTCTTTGGATGATAACCTCATTTGGATGATAACCTCGTTTGGATGATAACCTGGTTGGAGGATAACCTTGTTGGATGATAACCTCGTTGGATGATAACCTCGTTGGATGATAACCTCGTTTGGATGATAACCTCGTTTGGATAATAACCTCGTTGGATGATAACCTCGTTCGATGATAACTTCGTTTGGATCGTTTGGATGATAACCTCGTTTGGATGATAACCTCGTTGGATGATAACCTCGTTGGATGATAACCTCGTTTGGATGATAACCTCGTTGGATGATAACCTCGTTTGGATGATAAACTCGTTGGATGATAAACTCGTTGGATGATAACCTCGTTTGGATGATAACCTCGTTTGGATGATAACCTCGTTGGATGATAACCTCGTTTGGATGATAACCTCGTTGGATGTTAACCTCGTTTGGTTGATAACCTCGTTTGGATGATAACCTCATTGGATGATAAACTTGTTTGGATGATAACCTCGTTTGGATGATAACCTCGTTTGGATGATAACCTCGTTGGATGATAACCTCGTTGGATGATAACCTCGTTGGATGATAACTTCGTTTGGATAATAACCTCGTTGGATGAAAACCTCGTTGGATGATAACCTCGTTGGATGATAACCTCGTTGGATGATAACCTCGTTGGATGATAACCTCGTTGGATGATAACCTCGTTTGGATGATAACCTCGTTTGGATGATAACCTTGTTTGCATGATAACCTCGTTTGGATGATAACCTCGTTTGGATGATAACCTCGTTGGATGATAACCTCGTTGGATGATAACCTCATTTGGATCGTTTGGATGATAACCTCTTTGGATGATAACCTCGTTTGGATGATAACCTCGTTTGGATGATAACCTCGTTTGGATGATAACCTTGTTTGGATGACAACCTTGTTGGATGATAACCTCGTTTGGATGATAACCTTTTTTGTATGATAATCTCGTTTGGATGATAACCTCGTTGGATGATAACCTCGTTGGATGATAACCTCGTTTGGATGATAACCTTGTTTGGATGATAACCTCGTTTGGATGATAACCTCTTTTGGATGATAACCTCGTTTGGATGATAACCTCGTTTGGATGATAACCTCGTTGGATGATAACCTCGTTCGATGATAACTTCGTTTGGATCGTTTGGATGATAACCTCGTTGGATGATAACCTCGTTGGATGATAACCTCGTTGGATGATAACCTCGTTGGATGATAACTTCGTTTGGATCGTTTGGATTATAACCTCGTTGGATGATAACCTCGTTGGATGATAACCTCGTTGGATGATAACCTCGTTGGATGATAACCTCGTTGGATGATAACTTCGTTTGGATCGTTTGGATTATAACCTCGTTGGATGATAACCTCGTTTGGATGATAACCTCGTTTGGATGATAACCTCGTTGGATGATAACCTCGTTTGGATGATAACCTCGTTCACCATGTCACTCTTACTGCCGTAATGGAGTAATAACATGTTGCAGGATAATGCTTTTATTTTTAGTTCACGGTTACCATGGTCCACTTTCACCCTTCTGGTGATCAGCTCTGACTCTCGACGCGGCGCGCCTTGCTCAACTGTCCTAGTCGGTCACGCCACTGTACTGCTCAATACCATTTGACAGCATCCTCGCTGCTCTCTTGCTGTGTTCTCTTCCCGACTGTCCTCTACTGCTATCCAAATGAGTTCTCTACTAGCCCCCACTAACGCCCCCCCCCCTCTTTTAGCCCCTTAACTAGCCATGACATCTCAAGAGATACCTTCCAAGGAATATCGATTTATACATATTTACTACGAACTGTTTGTACCCTGGTACACTGATACACTTCATGCTTCCCTCTGTCTAGATGGACATTTCTCAGTTAACCAGCAACCCTTGATTGATAACTACTGCCCGCGTTGCGTGCAGTCCGATAGTCCTAACTTATCGACGGCGGTACCCAACGCCAGCTGCGGAATGTCCCACTCTGCACTTCCTAAAATCTAAAATTACCAGCCTCTACATTCCATTACCTTGATTTATAATTACTGCCACAGTCACGGTCGTACTAGCCTCATCATGGTGCCTCTGCTGCCAATAACTGCTGGCAAGTCTTCATACCTGTGTGAATTCCCCCACACCCTAGACTGCTCGGGTTGCGGCTGTCCACAATATAAACATAATGACTGGTAATGAGAGCATTACCATACTTCTTATGTCTGCAGTTTACCCGTGCCACTGGTAATGATAGCTGTCAAGGATAAAAAAATAAAAATAATCCTTATAGAAAGCTCAGTGCGGCCATGTTTGCTTTTAATTGGTCAATTAATCACAAGAAAACCAAACAATGGATCGCAACCAAATTTGAAATCCTCATTCATCCGGACCTTCAGATGGTTCCTGGAAAGTTTGGCCATAATCCCAATATCCCAAAAAGCATGAATTTAGAAATCGTAAAATGTAGAAGGTAAATACTAAAAAAAATGAAGTATATTATTTTCAAATGTCTTTGACAGACGTTTATAGTTAGTGTTTGGTGAACGCATTTTTAGTAATCCTGTATTCCGAACCGTGCGCTTTTAGTGTTTTCTGTGCGCTTTTAGTGTTTTCTGTGCGCTTTTAGCGTTTTCGGTGCGCCTTTGTTTGGTGTATGTATTTTAAACAAATATTGCTTAAAAAATATTTGAAATATTTTTTTTTATCTAAAGATCAGCTGTTTAATGCTATTAAATTAATGAAAAATAATGGAAAATGCGTGTTGGACCCTTTTAAGAGGGGGTTAAACATGTATTATGCTTATCACATAGTACTGGGTGTGCATAAAGGGCGCTTTAGCGTATTCGGGGTGCTTAATGTCCTAAGGTTCTTTTATTAATTTTTATATTTTAACTTTATATATGGGGAGGGAGAATCGCAAGTTTGTGATTAAGCCCCCAAATCACCATTTAGTCAAACTAAGTCACTGAATGAATGGCTGAGTTTTATGAGGATAGTAATTCATCAAAGGCATCATTTGTTTAGTCACGGAACATATTTCAGTCCATAGTAGATGCCCTTTAAAGATATATTTACATGTTGTGCATTCATTTGAAATCTTATTAAATGCAACACGCAATACGTTTCTGTCTAGATTTTTTTTTTTTTTACTGACGTTAGATGTGCCACGGTAGCCTTACATTTAAAAAATGACAAAAGACATTAAACAATTAAAAACCATGTACCTCATGCCAGTAATTATCAATATATAAATGGGATCCTAGCGGAGAAGATGATCGCACTGGGATCGGCATCCTAACGGGATCGGAATCCCACTCGGATCGGAATCCTATCGGAAAGCTCAAACCTATCGAGATCGGTACCCCACCTGTATCCACATCCCTGCAGTATCGTTATCCCGCTGATATCGAGATAACACCGGCATCGGAATACCGACGGGTTTGGGAACATAAATAAATTGGGATCCAGAGGGATCGGAATCTCACTGGGGACTGGTATACTAACATCAGCGGGATACCGACGGCATTGGGAGCCCACCGGGATCGGAATAATTTTAGCGCAGTAGACTGTAGAAGTTCCTTCGTTCCGAATGCTATCCCGGCAAATGCCGGATATGCCAGCCTTTTATATATATATATATATATATATATATACATATATATATATATATATATATATATGTATATATATGTATATGTATAAACAAATTATCTCCATTGCAATGTATGTGTCAGGTTCAATTGAATTGCTTTTTTTTTCCTTGGCATTTGTATGTTATCATTTTATTTTTTGTTTCTCAAATCTACAACCTTCAGGCTTGCAGGAATAACTTCAATAGTTGCATTCATCATATCAGTGGCAGCGCTTGGACTTGCTTATCATCGGAGGTTAAATGAATCTGCGGTAATTGTGACATAATTATGATAATATAAACAATGGAGGAAAGCAATACAGCCGTATACTGAAGTTTAAGAGAATAGCGAGAAGTCTTGATAATTATTAAGATTATACGACGAAATATCTAACATTGATTTTTTTAAATTTCTATTTATTTATATATTTTTTAGATGATTTAACATATGCTACTTAATTTATTTAAATACGTATTTATTATAAACTTGGTTTGATGAAATAATTTTTTGTTCCCTTTACTAGATGTATAACATGTCTCGCAAACAAAATTGGAGTAATGCTCACAGATACCAGGAAATCAATGTCTTAGGCCATAATGTACTAAGTGCTGTCCCAGCGTTGGTAATTTTTTTGAAAGAAAAGGTTATTAACAGAAATTAAATTAATTGAACCTAAATATTTTAGTATCTTTCTTTTTAATAGGTTTGGATATTTGTGTGAATGTCATAAAATACAAGCCATTACGGTTGCAATCGAATAGGAAATCTTTGTTGAATCATGATTAGAGTTAAATTCTTATGTGTTAATATAAGATAAGATATGTTTATTGATCCAAATATATGGAAATTTGTTTTTTTACATTCTTCATACATATTTCCTTCAGCCCTTGAAGTTATTATTACATATCTTTTGCAAAATTTAAGTATTGCATCTTTATTAACCTATTTTTATAGAACAAGTTTTTTTGTATTGGTTGAAAATTGTAGTGATTTTAAAAAAAAGTTAAGTTGTATAATTTAAATAGTTTTGATGACTTATTGGTTGCAGGTCGAGAAAGTACAACACAACAGACACTGTAAGTAATGGAAACATTAACGAATTCTAATTGAAGCACACTTGTAAATTTGCATACACGTAGCATACATATATGTAATTAAACAACACATAAAACAAACGCTAAAAAACAAAGATTTTCATATAAATTCTTTTTATGCAGTTAAAAATTATTTCATATTTAATTAATATTCTAGTGCCCCACCCGTTTCTACACCACAGTTCGTTACACCAAATACTTCAGAAAAAGAAATGAAAATAGGACCCACTAAATGCATAACTGTTTTGTTTTTTTTTTTTGGTTTGGGGGGGGGGGGGGCTTGTGTAGGAAAATTTGAAATTTGTCACTGGCAACGAATCTATGTGCCAAGTTTCAGCTCGATAGGCTGACGGGAAGAATTAGCTGTCAGAAGATTTTGCCACCCAGCCAAAAAGAAATACACGAACAAAAGCGAAGATATATTTAGGATTAAAAGAAAACCCCAACAAATGTATGTGTTTATCTTCCCTGTCTAAAACATATTTAATCCAATCAAGCTTAGTCTTATTAAAGAATGCGGTACTTTATTTTGATGTGTTCTGAGACCTTACGTTTTTGAATAGTTGATATCCATAATTCTGCTCATGCGTGGCAGTTCATGCACCAAATTGTTTCGTGTTATTTCAGCCTATGGACACGTTCCTATAAATACCCCAACTCACACCCCAGTTAGTGCTCACCTCGTCCTACGTGAAGCTCCACGACTTCAAGGAACCGAGACAGATAAAGGTAATTTCTATTGTTAAATGCTCTAAAAGAATTCATGGTCTAAATTGAATTTTCTTCTATTAAAAATCAATAAATAAAATATATAGTTTTACGCAAATGATCATTTACGTAATTAGATTCTACACAGAAGTCCTTTGAAGGAAAAAAAACCCTCTTTAAATCACAATTAAAAAATTTATATTTTTGAAAAAGCTTAGTAAATAAATAATGTGAGATATGTTTTAAGAAATGGACAAGCCGCCAAAACTTGAGTCGCAATGACTGCCTTAATTTACGTATATGTTATAAAAAAAAAAGCATTACCGTGTTACAGTTCCAAACTTCAGTAACAAAGATCACATCATCACCCGCCTGCCAGATACTGCTGAACTCTGGAAATTAGAGTCGCACGCAAGAGGGGTCAGTCTCTCCATCGACAGCGTTGACATTCTGTACACAGGTACCCCGAAGCTTCACTAGCAAGTACTTGGTAGCTGTGGCTGATTTAAAGTTGTTTTTTGAAAATAAAAAATAAATGAGCATGAAACTAAGACACGGAGCTTGAATCTGGGCCAGCGTTTCTTGGTGCCATGCACATTAAGGAAGGCATTTCATTTGTTTAGAATCAGCCACTGGAGAGCCGATACGAATATTATCAGGTACATTATTGAATGTGTAAACCTTTAAATTAATTTAACAATTAGTATTTAAGACGGTAAATTAATTTAAGACGGTAAATTTTTCCTTAAAGTTTTGAATGATTTGTTTTGCCAACTCCCCCCCCCCTCTCTGAATCGTTCCCTCCCCCCAGCACATTTGCCTAGCCTTCCTTCATGTCCTCTTAACTCTATCCGACCAATACCCACCCAACCATTTCCTACCACAAATTTAACAATAGACACAAGCACTACCACCTCTCTTCCCATCACACTAATCACAACCAAATTTTTGCTAACACCAAACAACATTCTTCTCATTATTATTCATCTTCTATCGCCTATGTGCTTCCCTCTTACATCTTGTTTTCTCCAAACCCCTCACACCTACTCTCACTCATAACCTTAATAATAATAATAAAGATTATTTGAAAATCACGCTTCATCCCCAAAGCCTCGAAGTGCGGTACATACCACACTGAAGTACAAAATGCAACATTACAAAAACTATTTACGAGAATACCCATATTCTAAGTCTTTCATACCTTGCAACCATAAACAACACAGGCCAATAGACGTCTACAAGGTAATAGCTAGATAGACGACATCACCCCAGAAGGTGTTTGCGAAATAGATAAGACTTCAAATCAGTTTTGAAAGAATCCAATGTCTGACTGTTTCTGAGATCGACAGGAAGTGTGTTCCAAATTGTTAGGCCAGCAAATGCTTGCTCACATACTACTCAACACTGGTCCTAGATAGAGGAATTTACGTAACAAAAGATAGTTTCATTACCGCCTTAGAGTATGCTTTATTACAAATTGTAAATCAATAATTGATAGTGTAAAGCCAATGTTATAATTATTTTTTTCGCCAAAGACAAAATTTCATTGTGCTTTTCATGTTAAATTAGCCGTGCGAATTTTTTACACTATTATTTGGTATCCCGAGTTAAATCTATTGAACACAAGAGTTATACACCTACACCTAGCAAACAAATTAAAGATATCCGATATCCTTGAGCCTAAGGTACTAAGGTACTGGGATCATTTAAATCTCTTGCACAAAGATGGTGACTGTTAAAAAAAACCCTTTCAGATTCACAAATAATAATTTAAGAATATAAGGAATTTTTAGTAAAAAAAAATTGTTTTTTAACAATCACAGGGCATTTTCTTGAATTTCAATTGTCATCCTAAAAACTATAATTTTTTATTTTTTTTTTACTATTGCATGCAATCTTTTTATTTACATGCCTCTTTTAGGACTGTACTATGTCTATAGCTGTGTTTACTTTAAACCCAACACGACAGCTCCTTCTTCTGAGTTTCCATACCAGGTAAGTCAGCGATAAGCCGAGGGTATAGAGTAGAGTCAGTTGCAATGCAGCTTGTGAATAATGTATCAATTATAAACTTTCTACTTTACAGACCTGGTTTCATTATGTGCATCGGAAAAGCCCGAACGCACCGATGAACACGGGTGTGCTGTTGAGAAGCGTCTACACGGCGTGCCCCAGGTGTAACCACAGTCGAGAATCAGCGTACACAGGTTGGTCTGTGATCTCGTGGGTGTTGTCGAGACGTTGTATCTGTTGAGCTGCAAATCATTCACTCAAGCCAATGAGTGTCTGTTCATCCAGCCAATTCTCCCACTTGATCACTGAACATCACAACTAATAGTAATAGTCTCCAAATCAACAAACACTCCACGGTTCGATACTATATATAAATTTAATATGCGTCTTCAACATGACTATCAGTTTACTTCACTATACAGCTTGTAACCGTTCAGCTTCACACTATATCTAGTTGAAATCCTCACACATAGAAACATCACACATGAAGCTTTATCTTGAATAGTGCACAACGGCCATCTCTCTGCTCTAACAACAACGAAAACTAACGCGTCACTTCCCACTACACAATTACGTCACAACACTCTCACACAAACGATACGGCTGCACATAAAATCTCTAACTCAACATCTTTTCCCTATCAAACATGACAACAACGCTCTACACATAACAACAGTGATTCTCATACCCTTGACAGGTGTGTTATCTGACAGCGCGCACAAATATTCAACGTGAGAAGCTGATTAACTTAAGAATCATCTTTGCAAAGTTTCAAGCTTCTCCAAGTCTCAGAGTTCACAATGGACTTTTATTGTTTTATCAGCAAGTCTAAGCACTCAATTCATTCAACGACTGCTGTCTGGTGCTTAGGGCAACGGTCAATAAAGTCAACTGCGTTGAACGGATTGATTTTATGGGAGATGTCTGCGTGGTTATTATTATTTGTTTTTTTTGTACGGATCCTTCTTATGCTGCCCTGTTCTGCGTCATTTCACTTAAGGTCCCCCCCCCCCCCCCCCAGCTGTTAAGTGTTTATTTGGTCGTTCAATCCTAATGCTATCCTGCAGGGTTAGAATGGTGATGTTTTACAGAAGCGTCCTAACCATGTCTATTAACACTCCCTGTGTTTCTTTTCGCATTGTGTGTCACTCTCGCGCATAATGTTGATTCTTGACTAGATACGGAGCTATCGTAGATATTGGCTCTGGAACAACCACAAAAAAATCAACTTTCATAGATAAGCTAGGCTTCGCACAGCCAACCGTTCCGTAAAGAAATGTACCAGACAAAAAAAGAAACACTGTAAATAAATGACTTTAAACAATTCTGTTATTGACATGGATGGATTAGTCATCTCGATCTCCGTTTGAAGGGTCACCTGGGAATTTCAGCCTCTGCTCTTATAACCCCTGTATTGTTGTTTTTTTATGTGTCTCAGCCACCATCTATTTCGACCTGGCTCTTCGTCATCTCTAAGTCTAAGTTATACGTGCGCCAGACAAAATACATCAAAATGATGATTGAAATTTTTAATTTTTAAAAATATTGTATTTAAGTAGTTTTTTTTTTTTAATCTTTTAAATTTTTGATAAGCCTAATATGCACCGGAATGGTCGCCTACGAGCTTTCGAGAAAAAAACATGCTCTAAATTTGGTAACACTTCTTAAAAACTCATTGTACGGATGAAATAAACACAGTGGATATATTCATTCAAGTTTTATAACATGGCAGGAAGTTGATTTTTCAAAGGATGATTCATACAGAAGAATTTTAGTTTCTACGATCGAAGTCGAAATTAATATTATTTGTTCAAATCTATCATTTAACAACCGGAAAGAAAATGTCCCTTTTTTCGTTTAATAGTAATTGTTTTGTTGTAAAAGAAATCTTTTATTTATAAAAAATTAAATGAACAGTTTGAAAAAATTTTTGGTGGTTGTATTTGTTATCAATGAGGGAATTAACTTTTGCCTTTTCTTACATCAAACCAATATTCACTCGTTGAAAAATAACAAACATTTTAATAGGAGTGTTTTATGCTTTGATGAATTAAGCCAGTGGTCGGCAAATCGCGGGTCGCGAGCCGCATGCGTCTTTATAACGACCTGATGGCGGCTCGGCCAGTCGGCACAATTCGATTTTGACTCCCAAACATATGGTTCTTGGCAATAAATTAGGCTTTCAAAAGAATTTACAAAATTAATTGTCCTGTTGTTGATTTTTTGGCTCTTTTGACTTATGAGTTTGCCGACCGCTGACTAAAACTGAAGAGAATTGCCTTCAGCTTTAAGTTTTCAGAAAAAAAATTTTTTGGGTTAAAAGCGCCATTGCCCTTTACCGTGTGAGTAAAATAGCCGCTACTGTCGATCCCTTTATTTGATTGTTGTTTTTTTCTCCCCAGGTGGTATCTTCTTTTTGAATGGAGGGGACAGAATCCAGGCGACTCTGTCGGGGCAAGGTTTCATACAATATGGCTCTAAGTCAACATTCTTAGGGCTCTTTATGTTGTCAGTGTGATAATGTCAAGTGGCCCCAAATGAAATTTTTTACTGTTTATTATGTTGCAGCGTTAACAAAACAAAATGCCACTAAATCAACATAACCACATATCCATGTTGGGCGTCTGATCAAATGATGGAGCTGTAAACGAAATCCTTTAGGGCCCCCTTATGTTGAAACCTGAAAACATTACTATGTTTCTAAGCCAACATTATTATTTTTTGAAATTTATTTGATCTATTTTGATTATACACATTTGTCCCATTGTATTTTATGCTAGCAATTAGACCCCACTTTCCTCAGGTTTGTCTTCAGGACAAAAACTATATATTCTAAAGCGCTATCAGCGTACTCGTAAATTTAGCATCCTTTCGAAATGATTTCACTTAAGCACCAACTGAAATTAAATATTTCAATATGAAAGCTAAAATGAACAGTTTGTCCTCTTAAACTCAGTTGAAAAAATGCAAGACCCGTGGCGTTCATATGAACACTACAATTACCGTGCCTGAACCCGACAGTGATAATTACTTTGTAATATAGATTTTCATGTGCATTTGCAACAAGTGTAATCTAGATACATCCATTTCATTGTCGCTTCATTTATGTGCTCATACAAAAAAAAAGAAAAAGAAGAAATCCCCCTCCCCCTCCCCCCAAACCTGAAGAGAATTTTTATTTAAAAAAAGAAAAGAAATTCAAGTCCAGTGGCCAGTTGGTTCTGGTTCTGAAGTGTTATAACTATGTATCCCAATTTTGATCAAGCTCCATTAATCCACATAGAAACATATGTGGTACAATTATAAAATTTTCTCATGTTATTTAGTAGATAATATTATATCAGAAATATAAATGGATAGAAATTTAAATTTTCTTAAGAGATTTAAAATACCCTTTTAAAAATGTATTTAAGACAAACAATTAATTAATAAAATGATCCAAAATAAATGAAAATGTTTTACTTTTATTGTATTACAATTAATCTTTTCATTTTCAGCACACGCGTACATGTTCTTACGAGGACAAACTAGTTTTAAACTAGACAAATTTGACACAATCCGTCCAAACCAAAAGTAAAAGTATTTCTCAAGCGCCAACAACAAGTCAACTCTCGTGAACTATGCAACTTCACTCACATCACAATTGACTTCCAGAGTGATTTTAGAATTATTTTTTTTTTTACAGCCGTGGTGGGACATACTGTGGCATGCTGGTTAACTATAATAGATTTAGGAACAAATGAAATGTTTAAACCATCGGTCCTTGTTTTGAGAAAAAACAAAATGGCCGTGATCAATTTAATCTTAGGTTATCTGTGATAAAGAGGGTTGCACGTATCCGCACTTTTTTTTTTTTTTTTTTTTTTGATCTTTTTTGTTTTTTTTTTTTTTTTTTTTTTTTTGGATCTCTTCTGTTTTGTTTTTGCTTTTAGAAATGCATATTGCTTCAAATAGTTCTTCAAGTGAAGGCAGCTTTAATTTTTTAAAGCGATATTCCTTGCTTTCTTGATAATTCAATTTATTCGATGTTACGTGATAAGAGATGAATTCCCACACCAGCTGGTAATATTGAAGTTTATGAAAATTTCCCCTTCAGATATTAATCCAACGATGATAGTATTGTTATGTAAGGACGTATTTACGTCACATTTCCCCGTGCCGCGAACTCTGTATAACCCCCGTCTAGCAGACGCGTTCTTGTTGGGCGTGGCCTATTTCCCTTTCATCTTTCGTGTTTACTGCCGCTGCCTACTGAAGATAGCTCTCATAGTATGTTGTGGAATCTTCGCGATTTGACTAGAGGGGTAGACAATGTCTCAGTCGTTTTTGGAATGCGTCTTACTTTGCATATATCTAAAGGGTTCAGAGAACATACGGAGATGTATTGATATATATTTTTCACTTCACGAGACAAGTGTATTATTTTTTGTGTACTGAAATGTTTTTATTTGCATTCACCATTGTACCTTATTTTTGTGTGCCGGTACAAGACATTCCCATGCTCTGTAAGTTGATGATTGTAATTATATTTCTTTTGTTTTGTAATTATATTAATACTCAAAGAAATCTTATTATTTGTAATTAGTACTGTTTTGAGTGTCATATTTTTGCTATTGTATTTCACTATGGTATCGTCCTTTGTTAGGCACATTTTAGAACGAGCAAATAATTTAAGCTAAGACATTAATTTCTCACTATAGAAGGCAGTGCGTAACAGTATCTTCAGAAAAAAAACAATGATTGAAACAGTGTTGCTTTGGTTCTGTATATCGTTGTTATATATTGTATACAGGACAAGAGAGAGAGCAAAACTTTGTGGCGCCCCGTTCTTATTTCTCTAATTAGTGATATTTTAGCGTTTACCTTCAAATACTGTGGGCGATTTGTTAAAAAGTTCCATATCAACGCTTAAATATAAGAATTTACATTTACCGAAGAAAGCTTTTTAGTCGTACGGCGCCATTGGGTAGTGGTAAATGCTAGTGAGAAGTCTAAGAAAAGCACCCTAGAATATTTATACAGTTGTCTAGGTCATGGTAAAATCTTTTGAACAAAAATTAAGTTAGCATCCTTGGTAATACTGGCAAATTATAAGCAAATTGGTGTAAGGAAGAGGTGGGTAAGTTTTTTGCCGCACTTCATTTAAAATTTCACTCTGGATAATTTTCAAAAAACTTTTAATTACGTTAGTGGTAATTGCGAAAGGATGCACGCCGTTATTTGCAAGTGACTTTGGTTTTATTTCAAATTCGTATAATCTCTGAAGTTCTCCACATCCTTTTAATGTTATGAGTTTCATAAACTTTGTTAGTAGTTTATGTAACAAAAACATGAATGAGAGCCGTTCTGAGCAGAGTTTAACACGCCGTCCGCTTAATTTGTCTGGCCCCTGATGCCTTGGCTGCATCCACTTGTTTAAATAAGGATATCGCGTCCTTTTAAGTGAACAATAATGGATCATAATGTGCAGTGCTGCTATCGTTAAATGAATCCATCTTATCATTATTCGCATTTCCCAAAATCATTACTGTCAAAAAGTCAATGAAAGTCAGTTATATTCATCAAAAAACCTCTCACATCCTCAAATTACAAGCATTCTCACTTAGATTTTATACCATCCTATCACGTCTTTAAGTTATCAAGTATGCTTTTAGGAACCCCTAGTGCATAATTTCCTCATCACCACCAGTAACAGAAACATTGCAAATCCCATCTAACATGCATAGGAGCAAAAATGATCAATAAATTGATCGTGGGCCCTTAAGATATAGAAGAAGAAGAATATGTTTTTTGTTTTTTTTTGTAGCGTTATTTACTCTAATATATACATATATATATATATATATATATATATATATATATATATATATATATATATATATATATATATATATATATATATATATATATATATATATATATATATATATATATATATATATTGCGGTCTGGCATACCTTCGTGCAGCCCTTGAAGGGAGGACTCAACGGGGACGTCCGGTGGACTGAAAACGCTGCGTTAAAAGCGTTCGCGGTTCACTCTCCAAGGCCTGAACGGCTTTGCATCCTCTCCGGGGGGAAAGGTGTTGCGTTACCTCACCCCACCGTCCAGGGACTTGTCCGATCGGGACGAAAGCGGTCGCCTAGGAACGGCTTTCTCGGGGCCGCGTAGCTAAAATCATCGTTATGGGTTTTAACCGCCACCCAGGCCTCATATCCATTAAAGGCAACAATTAATCATGTTATTACGTTACGTCCGTTTCGTTGGAAGTCATGCACGTGGCCGGGGTTTTAGGCTTCGGGAGGGGAACCTCCCTACTAGTCAGGCGCGCCACGAAGAGGCAAACCCAATGTGACACCTCCGCGTTTCCTAGGTGGTGCGGGACTCGACTTAGGGGCGTCCAGTCTTCGTCCTCCCCGCTTTCGTAAATTTAAATGGTTCTATTGTCTTCTTAAAATAATGATCCCTCTTTTTGTACCCAACATTTACACGCATGTTGAACATGAGTGTGCAAAATGTTTTCTCTAAAAAAAATATTGTGTTATCTTATTTTTCTTATCAGATACACTTTTAAACATTTCAAGGCTATACCATGTAAATATGCAATGGTAATTGAGCGTGTTATACAATTTTTGGGTCAGACGATTTATCTATTAGTCTTCGAATCTACTGCTTTTCACAGAGGCGCTAACAAAAAAACCAAAAAAGTACAAATCACTTAACACTGTGGCACCCAAAATCACTACTTTGAAGTTATTATTGTTGTTATTATTATTATTATTATTATTAAGTTCCCTTTCAATGATTTGAATTAATTTAAAGGGGATGAGCAGAATAATTGAAATAACCGACCCATTCAACGCAGTAGAGAAGTCATCAAACATTTTTGCCATTCAAAGTCAGCTTTACCCTCGCCACATTTTACCAACTATAATAGGTAGTTTATTTAGACACAATCAACTTGTGACATTAAAGCAGTGTAGATGAACTTTAATTGTTTGAACAAAAAATACAATCTTGGACGTTGCCATTAAAAACCTTATTCCGTATAATAGAAACAAAAATGACTTTGAGTTTTTTTTGTTTTTTTTTACATAATATATGCACGTGCAGCCAAAAAAAAAAAAAAAAAAAAAAAAAAAAAAAAAAAATTTTAAGACAAATTACTTTAAAAAAAAAAAAAAAAAAAAAAAAAAAAAAAAAAAAAAAAAAAAAAAAAAAAAAAAAAATAAAAAAAAATATATGCACGTGCAGCCAAAAAAAAAAAAAATAAAAAAAAATAACAGACAAAATTTTAAGCCCAATTCCTTTTAACAAAAAAAAAATTAAAAAATTTAAAAAATCAGCATAACGAAAAGAAAGTTGGAAAGTTGAAAGAACCAATCTGTAAAAGATATAGCAGCTATGTAAAATTAAAATGTTCAATTCGGTAAATTTCATGTGGAGTTAGCATATAAAATCTTGAAAGCTTAACACAGATTATAGTAAAAAATCAAACAATTCTTTAAAAGAAAAAAATTGATAGAAAACAAGATCAAACGAGATACTTGATAGTGTTTTTGTTTTTTTTTGCATCATTTTTTTAGTTTTTGTTGAAATAGTTTTCCTCAAAACCTGCCATTAATTTTAAGATTTTATAAAGCTAGATAATGATGTATTTGATGCAATAAACAATTGAATAGCTTTCATGCACACTTAAAACAGGGCTTTATAAGAAAGAGAATATATATTTTTTTTAAATATTCAGTGAAAAGTGTATATTCATAAAAATACTGCAAAATATGGGATATAAACATGCAATACTGTGTCCGGGGAAAAAAATGGGAACCTTTTTTTGCAATGTTAAAAATCAGATGGTAAATATTCATCAATTTTTTTTAAGATTCAAAAACTCTAACAGCATATAACGTTTTTTTAAAACTATAGCTTTCGTTAGAAGTGTCCAACAGCAACTTTAACACAGGCTTCAAGAACAAGCTTTCAAAAGAAACAGTTGAGGCGACAACACTAGACACATTTGCGTCTATTGCCTCAAGTCTTCCAACTCCCATTGCATGATTCCCTCACAAAGTAGCACTTGTAATCATTGAAATATCCTCATCAGTCCCAGGCACAGAAACATTGCAAATCCCCTCTAGATGCATAGGAGCCAAAATGATCAATAAATTGATCGTGGGCCCTTAATATATAGAAGAAGAAGAAGCGCTCTCCCTTAACCAATCATTATCAAATGGGTTCCCTGTTTTCCGGACACAGAGAATTAGATGTTTTTAAATTTAATATAATTAACAAAAAAAAAACCTTCTCATCCAAGGGAATTATTAGAATAGACTACATTTGAAACACATTTAATTATTGAAATTACATAATATTACATGTTTTTTTTATATAAGTTACTTTTATGCTAATTTAAATAGTAATTTAATGACATGTTATTTTTTTAATCCTATTGTAAAAGCAAAGTATAACAATTAAAAAGAGATAACATATATTTTATGTATAAACATAAACATCGATGCCAATGACAGAATAACATTAACACCGAAATAATGTGTAAATGTGCTATCACAGTGAAACAATACGTATGCATTCAAATATACATGTTATAAAATTGTACATGCATATCTTATACAACATGTAACCTATGAAATCGACAAATTTGTCCTGTAGTGGGACCTGTAAGATAACGTATTTATTAAGTACAAAGAATTAAAACTTCAAAATTGTAAAAAAAATATATAAAAATTAAAAATTGAGTAAATACATGTCAGATATTTATGATCATAGGATAGCCAATTTTATTTTTTAAAATACAACAAAGTAATACAACAATAATTTATATACAGCTTACGAATGCTTTATTTTTTACTATTCACTTTAACCTTCGTCGCTTGGTTTGGCATTCTGAATTAAAAAAAAAAAAAACGTTCTAAAGCATCATAAGCGTACATCTAATTTAGGGATCCTGTCGAAAACTACTTCATTAAAGTATCAATCAAAATTTACATTTTCTTCAATAATTTTATGCCAGATTTGAAATAACTCTTGTAATTTAGAGTAAAAGAAACTAATATAGTCGTATAAACTATAAGTAAATTACTCTAAAAGGAACAAAATATTTTTCACCGACGCCAAATCCATCACCGTTTATGAATTAAAATAAAATATTATTCCCGACAGGAGCTAATTCAAAAAGGGGCTAATTTTAATAATTCTTAATAAATGGTCTCCAGAAAAATAATTCAGATAAATATTCAAGTTGAATTTTCAAATTCATCCCAATTAAGTCCTATGGAATCAGTCAACATCGAAACGAAAGGGTCAGTATTTCTGTTATTCTTGTTGTAGGCTAATGAAGTCGCAGCTTACTACTCGGGTGGACTTCCTGTTGAATTGCTCCTGGAACCTTAACGAAATAAAAAAAAAATAATTCAATAATTTAAATATTTCTAGAGTTCGAATTACAAATCTTTAAACTTATATGATTAGTATTTATCGCTTAATTAACACAGTTGATAAATTATTTACACGTTTACTCATCCTTTTATGTCAACCATGTGACGGGAATATGAGCAAGCTCGCAATTAAAATTGTGATAAGGTACACGCTATCTGGGTAAACACATTTCATATAGACACCAAGGTGTACTATTCAATATAGACACCAATGTGTACTATTCAATATAGACACCAAGGCGTACTATTCTTAAGCTAGCTTGAAATATAAAGGGTATTAAGGTACCCACCAGAAAAGAAACAATTTTCGACAGACAACAAGTTGTACTATATAATATATGATCCAGCTTAAATTACTAATGGGATAACGTGCCCAGCGTCCCCAGAGCAGCTAAATGGTTCAACCAAAACGTAGTGATTTGTTAGAGAGACGGATATGTTGATGCTATGTCCAAGGCCATAACCTTGGGAAAAACCGAGTATATAACTAAAGTCGTGAACAAATATTTGTAGCTAAAAAAATACATTTCCACATATTAGTGCCATTGTGGAGAAATATGGCAGATTGTCAAGGGTATGAGAATCACTGTTGTTATGTGTAGAGCGTTGTTGTCATGTTTGATAGGGAAAAGATGTTAGTTAGAGATTTTATGTGCAGTCGTATCGTTTGTGTGAGAGTGTTGTGACGTAATTGTGTAATTGGAAGTGACGCGTTAGTTTTAGTGGTGTTAGAGAAGATGGATGGCGGATGTGCTACATTGACTGTTGTGAATTGAATACTGCTAAGTGCTGTGCTGAGAAGATTTAATTGTTGCTCAGAAATTAAGTATCAAACATAGTTTGGGAATTGCGGTTAATTAAATGAAGAGTTGTGCTGAAAGGATTCGATTGTTGCTCCAACATTAAGTATCAACCTTGGTTTGTGAATTGTGGTTAAATAAACTTTTGTTTACAACGAACCGGTTGATGTTTGTTGCATTGGTGACTGTTGCTGTATGATGTACTGCCGAACGGAATGAAGTGAAAGACTTGACCATACAGAAGAATATTTTTTTGACACAGATGAAATTTGCGAATTAAATGAAATAAAGTTGTATATATATCTCTGCAAATCTTTTTTTTTAACGATGCGTCGAGAGTTTCCTAAAAACCGTGGTCTTGGACCTACCTACTGATCATCTTTGCTTCACACCGAGTTGCTACTGAGCTCACACACCGACGTCAAGGTGATGATCTTGTGGAGAAACTAACATGAAGAGTCCAAGGAATGAAGTATTCGGTTCATAATCAATGAAGCCTTGTCCGGAAAAACACACCTGAATTTTGTCTCCGGCTTGCAAATGGAAAATACCACCTGGAAAAAAAAATATGTAAATGCAAATCTATATTCTATAGTTTATTTTTTCCAAAACAGTAATCGGATCATAAGTGCATTTTAAATGGTTAGCGTGCGCTGAAGATTTATTTTCATCGAAGCTTAAATCTATTGTTTAGTATTTAAAACAGCATCTAAAGTTTAACGTACATTGGCAATCTGATTGTATTTACACTGCGCGATTAAGCGCCCTTCGAGGATTCAATTAAAAGTACATTCTAAAATACACTGACCCTTCGAGTGATTAGAGAGGTACAGCAGTCCCTCGCCCCTTCGCGCCTCGAATTCCACGGTTTCACTGTATCCCGTTTTTTTCCCCATTTAATAAACGTGTATGCATTAAAAAGTTGATCGAGATGGTGAAAAGTATACAACACGCACTGGATCGTCTGAGTCAGTATTACTATCAAAATTGCTGTACGTGGCGACTGTAGACTTATGTGCTCGAGCCCCCCCCCCCACCGCCCCAATTGTCTAATAATTTTAAAAGCCGTATTCAGAGGGTAGTGAACTCGCACTGGATCGTCTGAGTCAGTATTACTATCAAAATTGCTGTACGTGGCGACTCTAGACTTATGTGCTCGAGCCCCCCCCCCCCACCGCCCCAATTGTCTAATAATTTTAAAAGCCGTATTCAGAGGGTAGTGAACAGGTTTTCTAAGCTCCAACTCTACGAATGTATTCTATTTATAAATAAAGAACCCTTCTTCTCGGAAATTCATGTATCGCGGCCGAGTCTGGAACTGATTGAGAGCGATAAATGAGTGACGACCGAAGTGCTGTCCGCCTAAGAGAGCTATACGATGCTTTAACCATTCTACTTTGAATCCACCGCTCTGCCCTTTCGCGGTGTAAGCTCTGAACATGATTTTTTTAAAGTAATTATGTATCGTCATGCGTGTACTTACAAATGTAGCATATTGAAAAGAGTCCTTTGGTGAGTACATGAGGCGTGTAACGATAGATTTTTTTCAAAAGAATTGTGTTACATAGAAGTCGGATGACAAGGTTAGAACGTAATAATTACATCTTTTGGCACTGGCTCGATTAGATACGTCATGCATTTTAACAAGAGGGTTATTGTGACACTGAAAATCTGCACTTTATTGTGTCTTCAGTTTAATTATCGGTCTCTTACGTTAGCCGATTATCTTAAGTGTTTTCTTATCGTCATCAGAGACGCCTACCATCGGCGCATTATTAATAAACCACAGTTGTTTATTCAGTCAACAAAATCGGAGATTTGCTCAGATGTTCAACCAGTCAGCATAGAAATTAAGCTTGAACCTTTTTTTTGCTATTAATATTATACGACAATATAACATCGAGGTTAAGGGTTGGGTATTAGTTTAGTACTAAAATCCCTACATAATGACCTTTAAAAAACATGGATAACTAAACTGATTACGACCCAAGTGACTAGAGGATGTTTTCAAAGATGCTTTAAAAACGAACAAAACTTACGCTTGTTACATCTCATACCTGGGCTAAAACGGGAGCGATTGGCTAATTGCCTTAATCTTGCTCGGAAATTTTCATAACGCACATAAAAATCCCTACATTTAAATACTTTTTTCTTAATTAATCGGTTGTAAATTGTATTATAATACGACATACGTATATATATATATATATATATATATATATATATATATATATATATATAGAGAGAGAGAGAGAGAGAGAGAGAGAGAGAGAGAGAGAGAGAGAGAGAGAGAGAGAGTCTCTCTCTCTCTCTCTCTCTCAAAGAAAGAAAGAAAGAAAGAGAGAGAGAGAGAGAAAGAGAGATAGAGAGAGAGAGAGAGAGAGAACGACACGTTAAAAAAAAAAAAAGAAATCTCTACAAACCTGTGAAGCCAGACTCGTCAATTCGATTGCAGAACGGACACGCTGTGAACACAGTCCTCAGCAACACCCCGCTGTTCATTGGACTGTTGGGGCTTATCCGATGAACGTAATGAAACCAGGTCTGGTGTATGGAAGAACAAACAAACGAAACGTTTACATAAACTTATTGCTTCAAGTCCACGAAAAGGGAAATGAGCAGTGTAATATAAAAATAAAATCCTTTGTGCAATAAGAATGTGATTTTGAAAAGACGAAAATGTTTTAAGAGTGCAGAATAAAATCCTGACTATGTGAAAAAAAAGAAAAATGTATCTCGATGCGTCGGAGTGCTTCTATAAGTAAGAACAAATGTTTTTTCTAATGAGTAGAATTGTTCCAATTATTTTATCAGTTGCTTCAAGCTTTATTGTAAACAAATAGAAATAATATATACTCGCACAAGAAGAGTAGAATGACGGCAGGCCAGCTTTACACACCAGTAATTACATTTCAAATTACATTGATAAATACTCACTGATTATAAAACAAGAGCAAGGTTTTATAATATATCAATGAATTAAATAAGTTAATGTAATATTGCTTAATTTTTACATTTTCTTTGAAACATTTTTGATATGAAATTAAATGTACACAATTTTATCAATTTCATCCATTCCTACCTGGTAAGCGAATTCTGATGAAGGCTTTGTTGTGTTCGTTTTAAAATCAACCTTGCTGTAGATGTAGTAGAGTCCTGGAAAATATGTGAATTTTAAAGAAAACATTGCTACAGCCAAAAAATATATATATATAAAATAAAAAGATGTATTGTTAACTTCAAAGTAAAGGCAACAAAAACTTCAAAATAAACAATAATTTACTTTGATTTAAATGGGGAAAATACATGCTTTTAGCTAAAGCTTCTGTTTTACATTAAATAACCTTATTGAAATATATCATCAGTCCTACCTGAGTATAAAATGTGAATGCCGTTGTCGCCGACGTGAATGCCGCGAGCGTGTTGACTAGCGCCTGAATCATCAGACGGTACCTGCAACTTGGCCTCAATGTGGTCTTTGTTGCTGAAGTTTGGCTCTGAGACGAAAAATGGGATTTATCAAACAATTTTTTTTTTTTTTTACAGCATGTACAAGTTCTTGATTTGAAGTGGTATGTTGTTGGATGTCCGATCTTTTTTTAAGTATGCCTACATGTATTTTACAACATGTATAAAAACATATTTTTAAATATTGATAAGACCTGTCAGATTAATAGCCTTAATTTATTATTTTATTGCATAAAAAATTAATTCTACAAGAAGAAAATAAAATGTAATATTGTGACTCATCAATATTTATTTTGAAATGAATGTACTGCAACATGACGTACCGTTGTCACCTTCAGTTCCTGGCATTTTAGGTGGTGATTGAAGGTGTATGTGAGCGCTTGATGGAGTATGCGCTGTGGAGAGAGAGAGAGTAAATACATTCTATATATTTTATACAAGCTAGAAACATCTTGTTCTTACTTAAACAGTGACAATGTGTACGAACATTTTATAAATACAAAATAATAATAATTTATTAAAGGAAAGTAAATAATACAATAAGACACTATATAAAGTGCATTACATATATTAATATTTTCTTCACATTTTCTTGACACCTTAAAAAATATCGATTGAGAAAAGTGTTAGATTATGGATCACTTAAAACAACCAATAAAAAGGAATCGACTGTTAATGATCGTATATTTATTTTTTTTTTAAAGTCATTTTTTTAAAAACTTAAAACCTAGGTGCACAATATAGATTACTATCACCTAATTCACATAAATTACTTACATTTT
Source organism: Lymnaea stagnalis (assembly GCA_964033795.1). Lineage (NCBI taxonomy): Eukaryota > Metazoa > Mollusca > Gastropoda > Lymnaeidae > Lymnaea > Lymnaea stagnalis. The sequence continues at coordinate 40,016 of CAXITT010000153.1, read as the reverse complement.
GTGTTCTGTGGCTGAACTGAATTCTGAAATTTAGGAATGGTTTAAGATCGTTAAAAAAATTAAAATGTTCAAAAGTTAAAAATAAAATAACACGAAACCAAAGTAAATGTACCCTCTTCCCGAAACAACATCAAGATACACTCGTAAATAATTAATATCCTAATTTTCAGTTAATGTGTTAATCGTAAATTTAAAAAAAAAATATACCCCCCCCCCCGGTCAACCAACAAACTGACTATGTTATCGTAAAAAATTAAAATCCTAATTTTCAGTTAATGTGTTAAACGTAAAATTAAAAAAAAAAAATACCCCCCCCCCCCCGGTCAACCAACAAACTGACTATGTTACGTGCTGAATATTTCCTCACAGCCAATTCAGTGGAACGAGTTATCTCGATGACTTTGAATAAGATAAGCCCATAATTTCTCCAGTAAAATAACTGATTATGTCTATTAACCTCCCGAACGTCTTGTTATCGCTTGATACAACACTGTCGCTGTTAGTGCTGTTGTTGTTTTTCCCCCTCGAAACCAACAGTTTCAGAGTGCACCGCAATCTTTATCATATCCTCATCGACAATATCGACATAATTATAGGTTAATTTTTTAATGACACGAAAGAGAACATTCTAACATGGCTTTGGCGTACCTCTAGGGTGTCATGGGTAGCTCTGGTTACTTCTTCCAACATCTTGTTGATTTCTTCAAGTTTCCCAAACAGTGAAGAATGAGTGCAAGATAAACAAATCTTATTTTTTGCTGAGGCTGAGATGAAGTCATCAGATCGGAACTGAATGATGCATTGGATCAGTAAAAATAAACAACTCAATGAAACGACTCTAAATAAAGTTGTGCCTACTTTCAAATAATTGAATCAGATGCTACTGAAAATGCATCGGTAAAACATATCGTTAATTAAAATAAATATATGTATGTTTATATAAAGTAATTACTAACTTATTAAAAAACTTGTTTTCTTGTTTTTTTAGCATGTTTTTTGTGGGTGAAGGGCGGGGTGTTAGACTACAATAACATTTTGGTTCCCATTTGGCGCTCAACAATAAGGTTCTTTTTATTGTACTTCCAAATAGTATTATCGTTCAAAGTGACAAAAGTTATAGAAAAACTGGTAATTTATAAATATATGAAATCGGTGGGATTGATCAATATGCAGATCGAAAGATTCAACTGGTATTTTGGGCTCTGTAGCCTCTTTACGATCATTCCATTAGTTCTATATTTCATACATATCCAATCTTGGTCTTAAAATATGTCTTCGCACAGCTGGAAGCAGCCTCACCATATTATGACTAAAAATATAGTGTTATTCCACAATGGCATCATTACCTCAGCGTTCCTTATCTTGACACACACAGTAGCAATTGAGATGACCGCTATTATCAATGACGCAAATGATACAATGAAAGAAAACCTGAAACGTCAAGAACATCATCTTGAAATGTGGTTGTGTTTTAATAGATCATAACAAGCTTAAAACAAACTTTAAATGACATGGCAAATCGTTTAGATAATAATAACCCAAATAAACAAATTGCAAATCATACCAAAATGACCGCATAATTGAACATGAATATCAACTTTACGTATGCAGGGATCTATGATAAATGTCGTGAACAGTTAAATGGATGGTAATAATCATCCCAACAATCTAAATATTATCAGCTTTTATATATTTTGCATAGAGGATCCCATCTACTTGAAAGTAACTGGTATGAATCTACAGTGGTGACGTATGCTTATAGCAGTGTCTCATTAAAAAACGTTTATTCGATTTAAGACAGTGAGATTCAAAATTGTATTTATTGCTTAAAAAACAAAAAAACATTGGTTAAGCTGACAAAAGGGTTTATGTTAACTTAAATCAATCTGAAACAAGACGTACCCCTCAAAGGTGAAACATTGACGAAAAGACCGCTTCGACTGAACGGTTGGTCCATGTTTGTTGGTTACATTTTTGTTGTAAAATCTGTTGTCCATGTTGTAAGGAAGAGTTGCAAAATATTTGGAATCGCCATCTTTAATATTTTTATATTTTGTGTTTATAATTTTCCAAAGCATAGAGCAACGGTTTTGCATCGTCCGTAAAGAATCCAGCAAGCCAATGTCACATGACACACATTCCACTTCCAACCAATCATCGTTCAGGTTTGATCTCTTGATGGACACGGCATCGAGGGTCACTGGGCGGCCATCTCGAGCGTCGCTCAAAACAATTCGCGTGGTTTCTATCTCTTCCAGATCATCAGAAACAACATGATGTGCTTTTGTCAAGATCATCACTTTCCCCCATTCTATCTTTGGTTTTTCAGAGTGTTGACACTTCTGACAAAGACATGTGCCTTTATTGTCACTAATTGTATATTTATAAACATTACACACGCGGCCAATAACTCTTTTCTCATCAAATTTGAGCATTTTTGAAATTATAAAGCTAACTGTTACAGTTAGGCCATCGAGTACTTTGATAAACTCTTCTTCAATGTCCTCGTTAGACTCAGTCGATACTTCTATATTTAACGCACAAATCAGTTTAAGGTTTTCTTCGAATGTGTCCTTGATGAGTGAAGTGTACACATCCGTTAGACCTTCCTCGTATTCTTCCCGGACTTTGTCCTTGAGCGTCACTGGGAAAAAGAAAAAAAAAATATAGTTCTTTTTTTTAACAATAAAAACAAATTTAAAAATGTATTTTAAAATTGTATACATTGTAAAGTGATTATAAGGCATAAAAATGACAATGAACAGTCGAGAAAAATAGCACGTATTATCCCTAATGTGCTACGTGGGGAGTGAGTTTGTCGTGTAGGCCAACTAGTTAAAACAAAGCTGTTACCTGAAAAGTTAGATGTTGTAGCTTCCACATTTTGATAGTCAACATGCTGATTCAACTGAAACATACGAAGTTTAATTCTTACGTGAAAAATAAAAATAATATCCATTTTTAAATTTAGCATTTAAAAATAAAACTCCATTGACTTCATCATTTATTAAATTTAATTACATTTCTTACAAAACGCGGGCCCAAAAGTTAATAAAATACCATGTTTTAAAAAATTACAAAATTGACAATTTGCAATTAATGTTTTTCTTATATTATAAAAATTACTTTCAGCCCCCCCCCCTTCCCCCTTTCACTTATCCAAACACACACATCCAGCAACACAATCAACACTTCGATTCATCCATTAAATGAAGAGCAGGCGAACTGCGGACCCTCCGATCTGTCCAACCATTCATTTATGACCGTCCACTTATCCATCCGTTATTTGATTCGATTTTTCTATTTAATATTTAGTTACTTTTATCAACTTTCTATTAGTTTATAACATTGTTATGAATGTGTGAGTAATTGCGTGTGTGTGTGTGTGTTTGCAATATAGTTGTTGTTGAGAGTCGAATCAAATTCCTAAATCTATATTTTGATAATGAATATAAATCTTAAAATTTATACGAATCAAATCTATATTATACTTTGAGATCTTTCTCAATTAGCCCCATTCTCTCTTTACAAATTTAATAAATACAAGCCGTCAGATTTTCAATCGCCGCAGCTACCAATTAAGCACAATTAACTCAACAACAGTGCAGCCGTGTGTAGACAGCTATTCCCCACTTATTATCTCAATTAACTCAGAAAGCCGGTTTAAAATCGCTTAGGAATTTTAAATTTTGCCATTATTTTTCTTACGATATTGCTAACTTGGAACGATTCTACATTTCTATAAACAATTGTAAAATTCATTGACAGACAGATGTCTTAGAATATTACTGCAACATTACTTAAACAGTAACCATTCCGTTAAAGTGAATTGAGAGATTAATTTATTTGAAAATTGTCGACCCAAAAGGAATTATTAGAAAATTAAAAAAATTTGTTGGGAAAAAGTTTTAATATGAGATACTTACACGTAGTTCATCTTCGTGGCTACAATACTTGTCGTCCATGATCAAGTGATTACTCACAACTTTCCAATCCATTGATAAACCCTTGATAATAGAACGTTTTAATAATGATTAAAATGTATTTGTTTAAAACGTTTATTTAAAGAGTAACCCACATTTATAATAAATACGATCTTAAATGTCACTGCATCCTCTGAAATATTTATAAAATTGAAATTGAAAACAAATTGTACACGTCTGTAATCGTACAGATAAGTCGAAGTGAAAGAGGAACTTATAAGCTTGATAGCTACTGGTAATTCCTAAAATTGTTCTTTTTTTTAAGGAGGGTTTTTTTTTGTTTTGGTTTCAAATCCGTTTTCCTTATAGTGCGCGAACTTTTTAAACCACTTCATGTCCTGTATAATATGAATTAAAGCTACGTGTACTTTTATTTATCGTTCTTTTTTTTTTTTTTTTTTGGGGGGGTTGTGGCGAAGTCAACGACCACCTTGCGTCTCACAAAATCTAGTTACTCCACAGCCGCAGCGGTCATTTGTGGTGGGGTGGGTGAATATACATTTTTTTGCTGTTTTTTTATTTCATAAATGTATTTTATTTTAATGTCATGTCTATGTCTCTTTTGATAAAATGTGTAAGTACAGCGCGGTGAGCCCAGCCCTAGGCTGGGGTACCGCGCTATATAAGACCCCTTATTATTATTATTATTATTATAAGCTGTAGAGTTGATGCATACAATCTAGGGACTCGGATGCTTTTTAACCAAAATTTGCATTGAACATTTTATTGACCGATGGAAGGGATTTAATAAATAACCAACTAGAGTAAATCGGTGTTTCATGATTAATTTAAAATAATTATAAGCATCTAATTTCTTTTTAATTACCTAAAAAAGTAATAAAAATAAAAAAAATTAAAAGAGTATATATTATGATATAATAATGAATCGCGTGTGAAACGTTAGACACATAATATCTAATATGCAAAAATATTTTGCTAGAAGCTACCATTTAATGTCAACTCTCTTTCGCTATTCTAATCGATGCATATCAGGTTCCATTTTGACTAAAGGCTGTTCGGATGTCATTTGAGGTAGTTTATTTTACTTTAACTGAAGAACTAAGTTTACAAACATATAGTCCATTTAACAATCTTTCAATCGATACCAAAGTTTATCTTACAAAATCCAACAATACCATTAACTTTTTTTTTTTAAATCCCAACCTCTCACCTCTGGTCGCTGGGTCGGAATAGACACTACGTTAGAGATATTCATATTAAAATGTACCCCCACCCCAACACACACACTTTTTACTAAATTTTCATCGCCCTTGAAAGTTCAATTAGTGGTCAAACAAATAGGTCACACATTCATCTTAAATTATTTATCTAATAATTTTCTTGACTATTGTTTGATAAGACCTTTGCTTTTTTTTTTTAAAGTTCCATTTTTTTTCCCTTTATTAAGTTACATTTTTCCGAAACTATGGATTGGAAAAAACTACAACTTATTAAATGTTAAAGATGTCAACTTTAAATTTTGTGCCGTTTGAATAAACAATAGCTGAGCAGTTATGTTTTTTTTAAAAAAAAAACAAAAAAACAATTAAATTTATTTAAGATTGTGGAAAAACCGGTTATTAGTTTTACCTCGTGGTTGAATTCAAGAAAAGATAATGCTCTCGATTTGCGAGTCATTTAAGCCACCAAGAATTTTTTTTTGTATTTAATCATTATACCAAAATTACGTGACTGACTGTCATAAGTACGACAAGATCATGTTAACTAAAAGTAAATGCCCAACATTAATGGGATAAAGAGCATTTTTACATCTTAATTACAAGTATAATTTTACAAATAATGCTTTTTATACAAAATAAAATCTAACATTAGTTATATTATTCTTAAACTTCTATAATTTCTAACTATATTTGCTTTCAATTGAAATTATAGTATGGGAATGATGAAACTTTTGTGCTGGTCTTATGATATGCCATTAGGAATTTCGGGAAAAACTTAAAAATCGGGTATTTTATTTCGCCTATTGATTCTTATACTTTATATTATTAAAATGTATAAAAATACTTACACAAATTATTAAATATTAAATATAAGCATAGATATTTTATAAAATTCGATTTCCTTAAATTTATTTCAAATCCGAATCATTCATTTTAAAAATCCGGTTCACTTCTACATAAGCACAATAGAATTCTACGTCAGTTTTTCGAAATTTGTACACATAGATGATTTATATAGTCTAGTATTTCTCTAGCAAAATAACATCGGGAATTTCCATACTATTTTTTCCTCTGGCTATTTGAAGTGATGTTTTGATGTTACGGGAATACATAATGATAGTTGGACGCCCTTTTTTCTCTATAAAAATTTATATTACCTACGTCAGAAAAAAAAAAGAGGGGGGTGGGGGGGGGGGGGGGTAGAAATTTTTAAAAGCTTTTCACAAAGGGGACGATGGTGTTTAAATTAGTAGACGTCAACAATCATGTTTTCTCCTTTAAAAGTTTAATCTTAAAATTTGATTGGTTATAAAATTATTTTTACAAAAATTATAAGTTTAAATAGTCATATAATTATTATTTTTATTCTTTTTACAATATAAGATTTATTCAATGTGTTTCTGTGCACTGCAGATGCTACGGCTTGTCCGAATGTTAGCACATTTTGCTAGTGCAAGAGAAGTCAAAAGTTGGCCTCTCGTCACATGTAGCTTCTCTTTGTCGCAAATGAATAGAGTGGTACCATTTGCGGTCACATTGTAGGTATGGAACATGGACATGGTTCTGGTGTCTTGTGCAGTCAAGATAAATGATATTGATAGAGTGGGAATACGATAGTTTGAGAATTGGGGGAAAGTAAATTGAGTAACAATAACAACAGCGCTGCTTGAAAGGATTTTCAAAATCTGTAACATCTCTTGTGCACCACAAGTCATGTTGAAAAAGTGTGTTCAATAGAAACGACAATGCCCTCTTCAGCATAAGAAATTAGCACCTGCTCCTCAGCAAAAAAAGGATTCGACCAATGCGAGTAGCTGCAAGGAGACAGAGAGAGCTTATGGCAATTATTCCTCACACCGACAATGCTTCTATTTTAAGTGCTGAATGGTCAGATAAAGATGATGATGACTTTTCTGGAATATCAGTTCCGGAAGATGAAAATGATAAATCAGCTGCTACATACTAAGCTTATCAGGGGCGTCCTTTCTGGGGGGGGGGTCAGTGGGGAGGAGGGCAAAACCAAAACTTGGTCGCCTTGTTAAGTTGTTTATTACTGGAGGCACCACAGTACATATCAATTTAAATAAAACCTGTAAGTTCAAAGGGATTGGGGGGGAGGGGGGAGCAACATGCCCCCCTTCTCTATCCAAATGATGTCCATGTTGGCCATTGTTACGATACAGAAAAACCTGGCTACTCCACAGGAAGGTGATAGAAACTAGAAACTATACTATAATTGTCAGCTTTACTGACAATAATCATATTTATTCCAAAATATTATATTTAGTCTTAAACAACCTTTTATTTGATTCTGCATTATTAATTTTAAGTGTAAACACTTTTTAACTTGTTGACTAACAAGCTAAAGATGCAATATAATGTTTTTTTTGCCATATTATGTCATTACAATAGATCAGCAAAAATTAAAATAATTTAATAAATTTATTTAAATTATATATTTTTGTTTTTGTGTGTGTGGGGGTATAGGGGGGGGGGAGGTCATTGAAAGTTTGACAGTTGTTGAAAAGTGTGGGGGGGGGGGGCCAAAAATTGCGTAAAAATTGTTGACGTAATTATTGGACGACCCCAAAGGGGAAAACTCAATGACATAGCTAGGGTAAAAAGAACCACCTGGTACTGGTCAAGATTTTGGCACCCCACCACACCGTTTTCAACAACAAAAACAATCTGCTTTTTGAACGAAAACTCCACCTACCAGAGGAAGAAGAAAGAAAAGTGCATCCCTTAATGGGGGAACTCACCCTCCTTTTTACCCCTGTGTAAAGTATTCTTTATTTTTACTCATGTCCTACAAAAAAAAATTGGGTAAAATCGATACACTACACATTTTAATTTTTGAGCGCGCAAAGACTTAATTTGTCAACCAATTTTTTTAACAAAAATAGGAAGATACATTTAAAAGTAAACGTAAAATCATTTTTAATAAATAAATAAATATAGATGTGGACATTGTTAAGAAAAGATTAGAGATAATATTCCCAAAGAATTGAACTTACAGTGTGTAGAAACACAACAACATCTCAAATTTCCGAAAAATCATTCATAGATTTTTCACATTTTAATTCGTGTGGTTTAAATGCATCCTAGAGTTATTCGTAAATGATCCGACTTAATACAAATTAAATGATGAAAAGAAACAATGTATTTCAAAATAACTGAATTACAGCTATACATTATGACTGTTTTAACAGTTCATAATAATATCACGTCTTGAGACATATGGCGAGATTAAAGTAATTTAAGCTATATGGAAAAGAAAAATAAATTTCGAAGATTTCACATTAAAAAAAAATCAAAACAAAATTAATCTTGAGAGCTTTTCAAATGATAATGAAAGAGTATATGTTATACTCATTTAATAAATGTATAGTTTTGGGAAAAGAACATAGCTGTAAATTAATCATGGATTATCACACATTTAATCTTTAGATAATGTTATATAATAGAATATATACCATTGATACCGGATACTTTTGGAAGGCTTTTGAGCTAGTTTCCACTAATTCTTGCGAAGTCTTTTTTTTTTTTTTCTGGCTTCCGTCCGTCACGATGTTACGATGGGGTGTGCTTCGTAGGACGAAATCCACATAGCCTTGTCCGTCACAATGTGACGATGGAGTGGGCTTCGTAGGACGAAATCCACATAGCCTGGGATTATTATACTTGAAGGATTATAAGCTGGTTCCCAACAGCAAATCGCCTCTCTCCACGCCGCTGGGTAGCCCAAGGGAACATCATTGGATGATACAGCTTGGCACCAGTGACGTCGCAGGAGTTGTCGGAATGTTCCATTGTACCAATGTTATCCGCCTTTCGGGACTCCATCTCCGGGTTTGATTTCAGAGTTTCCTTCTCTTAGATGAGTTGCCATCCAAGGTTAACGAGTCCCATCTACCCGGGGTTCTTGCTGGAATTGAACTCCAGACCGCCAACTTGAGATTTGCTCAGTTTAGACCACCCAGCTCCCCAAGTTGCGAAGTCTAAACATCTAAAATTCAACTTTTACGAATGTAACTGGTTTGAGCTTTGGTTAATTGCAACGTTTAAAAAAATGTTGCAATTTATAAGGCCACTGAAAAGTAAATTTGGGAAACAGTTAACCAGACTATCGTTATATTTAAAGAATAATCTATGCATTGCTATATAGAAATTTACGTTCCTCGCATTATTAGGTTGGATAATTTTTCTTTTCTCTATTTAACAGAAGCCGTGATCTAGAACGAAAACATATTTTCTAAAATAAAAAAAAAATAAATATATGTGAACCATTTTAAATGTATCTGTAGCATTAATGGATTTTGACCAAAAATCGGTATGTTAATTTAAAGTTTACCTAAGTCTGTCATGCCCCTGTGCTATGAAAATAGTTTAGTAAATAATAGTTATAATTAAAGACGAATCACATTTTCACGTCTAAAAGTATGTTGTGCATTAATATTCATTCTCAATTATAAAAAGTAAAAAAGACAAAACGATGCCCCTAAACTTTATTTCTAAACGAAATGGAAAAAAAAAAACATGTACAAATAATTCATTTTATTTAAAGAGAATCTTAACCCATTCTTGCTCACAACCCTGATCTGAATTTTCGAGAAAGTAAAATGAATCTATTTTTAAAACGTACATTTCCCTGCCTGTAAAGTGATTGGGTTTTTAGATATTATCTACATTGATTCCCTTTCCAGTTTAAATAGGTTTTAAAGTATGGGTATAATTAAGTAGATGTGTCCTAAATGCTTCACAGCCCTTAAGCTGATTTCTTCGACATTACTATAACACGTTTTACTTATTTTGATAGAAAATTTTAATGTAAAGTTGTTCATCGTAATTAACCTTATTACTTGTCAAAACTATAAAAGTATTTTAAACCGCACATTCAGAAATAAATAATTTTAAAATTCTGCTTTTTATTAAGAAATAATAATAACATTGTAAAGATTACAATTATTTAAATATCCATCCATGTGGCGCTACAGCCCTAGGGCTTTGGCCTGCCTCACTACTTACTTCCACTCAGACCTAACTAATTCTTTTCTTTTCCATGCTTGGATTTTCAGTTGTTGTAGATTTTTTTTTCACATCATCCATCCGTCTATGCCTAGGTGTGCCTTTGAGCCTTTTCCCTCTGGGGTTTTGGTGATGAATCCTCTTCGTTGCTCTGTCAGTTGGCATTATCTCTAATTGTCCTGCCCAGCGTAGCCTGCCTCTTTTTATTTCTGCCACTATCGTAGGATCCTGATATTGACTGTATAATTCCTGGTTGGTTCGTATTCTCCATCCATATTCATCCTTTGTTGGTCCATATATTTTCCTGAGAACTTTCCTCTCCCATGTGTTTAATAGGTTTTCTGCTGTTTTTGTTAGGGTCCAAGTTTCATTTGCATATGATACAACTGGTCTGATCACAGTTTTATAAATAGTTTTCTTTGTTTCTCTTGTAATGTTTTTACTTTTGAGTATTTTCTGCCTACTGAAGTATGCCCTGTTTCCAGCTGATATTCGTTCTTTTATTTCTGTTAGTAATTCGTTTCTTTCATTTAATAAATATCCTAGGTATTTGAAATGATTTACTTTTTCAAAAGTCTGGTTTCTAATTTTAATTGCTTCATCTGTTTTTTCTTCTCTTATCATGGTTATGTATTTTGTTTTTTGGTTGTTAACTTCCAGCCCTGCTTGTAAAGATGCGTCTTCTAATTCAATTAAGGATTTTGATATGTCTTTTATACTTTTCCCTAGAAGTGCAATGTTATCAGCATATGCAAGATACTGAAGTGGTTGGTTGAAGAGTGTGCCCGTTGGTTGTTGGTCTTGAGTTTCACATCAGAAAGTATCCTGTTATCGTTCCTCGAGTGTCAATGTGTATGTTTCTCATAACTCTCTCTAATGTTAGGATAAAAAGCATACAAGACAGTGAGTCTCCCTGTCTTAGGCCTCATCTAATCTGAAATTCCCTTGAATATTCCCTTGAACATTAATTTTGCTTTTTGAGTTGTTTGTATGAGTCATGCCAGTTTGTTTGGTATGCCAAACTCCTGCAGAGTCTCATATAGATATTTTCTTTTGATTCTGTCATAGGCCATTTTATAGTCCTCATAGAGTTGATGTACTGGTATATTATATTCATAGCATTTTTCTAATAGACATCTGATGGTGAAAATCTGATCAGTCGTTGATCTGTTAGGACTTAAACCACATTGGTAATTACCTAGTATTACTTCAGCGTAGAGGCCGACCGAATTTCGGCTTCGGCTTCGGTTTCGGCGCCGAAAGTGGCCATTTTATCACTTTCGGCCAAGTTTCGGTTTCGGCCGAAACTGGAAAGTTAACTTTCGGCTTAATTTCGGTTTCGGCCGAAAGAGAAAAGTTAACTTTCGGTTTTTCTTCGGTTTCGGCCGAAATTGACTTTGACTTCCGGCAATCCGGCCGAAAGTTACTCAGGTTTTCAGTCATTTAATACTAAGCGAAAGCGATATTTAACAAAAAACTAAGCGACATTTAAGAACAAATTAAGCGATCTTTGAGAACAAACTAAATGATATTTAACAACGAACTAAACGACATTTATGAACAAACTAAACGATCTTTAAAACAAACTAAGCGATCTTTAAGAACTATCTA
>CAXITT010000153.1:11560-26820 GCA_964033795.1 Lymnaea stagnalis | reverse complement strand
AATTTCAAAATATCTTAATATTTCATTTTCGGTTTCGGCTTCGGTTTCGGCCGAAATTCATTTTTAACTTTCGGTATTTTTTCGGTTTCGGCCGAAAGTCATTTTTAAACTTTCGGCCTTTTTTCGGTTTCGGCGGAAAGTCATTTTAAACTTTCGGCCTATTTTCGGCTTCGGCCGAAATCAGAAAATCACTTTCGGTCGGTCTCTACTTCAGCGTAAGGTTGTAGTCTTTTGGCCATTAGCTTCGTCAGTATTTTGTATGTAACATTAAATAGGGAGATTCCCCTGTAGTTTGTGCACTGAAGTTTGGAGCCTTTCTTGTGTATTGGGGTTATTAATGCTGTTTCCCATTCTGTTGGGATTTTCTCTTCTTGCCAAATTTTAGTTATAAGTTTATTTATCTGAGTGTGTAGTTCTTTTCCTCCATATTTAATCGGTTCTGCTGTGATAAGGTCTTGTCCGGGAGCTTTGTGATTTTTCATGTAATTAATTACCTCTTTGGTTTCTTCTAGGGTTGGGCATTGTATAAAAGTGTCTGGTCCTCCCTGTGGTGGTTGATAATCTTCTTCTTGTTTATTGTCTGCATTCAGTATGTCCTCAAAATATTCAGCCCACCTCTCCAATACTTTACTATTTTCCGTGATTAATTCTCCATTGTGGCTCTCACACATTTTCGGTATGGCTTGGTATCCATTCTTTTCATCTTTTATCTTCATGTACATTCCTCTTATATTTCCTTCTCTTGATAAATCTTTTATTTCCTTTAGTTTAGCTTGTTCCCCTTCCCTCATTTTCTTCCTTCTCATTTGTGTGGCTTTCCTTCTGGCTTCCATGTATGTTTGTGTTGTCTTTCTGGTTTCCCTTTGTAACATGATCATTCGTGCTTTGTTTCTTTCTTCCACAGTCTCTCTGCATTCATTGTCGTACCAGCCTACTCTAGTGTTGGCTTGCTGAAATCCCACTACTTTTTCTGCTGATCTTTTGATGGCATTTTTTATCCTATCCCACTGATCATTTATGTTGTTTTCCCCGTTTATTTCGTCGTGCGATGCTTCTAATTGTGCTTCTACTTCATTCTGGTAAGCTTTTGCAGTTAATGGGTCTTTGGGCAGCTTTTGGTAATCGTATCGTTTCTCTCTTTGATTACGACCATTGGGAATTATGCTTATTCTCTGCATTTACGTATCAGCATATTTTAAAAAAATTGGATTTATGATGAATTTAATAAAACAAAACATACATTTCAAAATTTTTTTATTAAAAGAAATCTATTTAGTATATGAATGATAGTTTTCACGGCTATTGAAGCAAATTTATAAGCTGTTTGGTGCAATTATAGGGATTTTCATTTTGTGTGTTTTTGAAGTCATTGTTACAAGGTCAGCTTAGGTCTTCCCCATTTTCTAGATGATACGTCCCGGTGCTACCGGGATAATTAAAAAATTACACAAACTATTCCATGCTCCTGAATTTTATGATGGGAAAATCGTTAAAAGAAATAATCCTTTTAATTAAAGATGAAACTCTTACTTAATATTAATGTCTAAAAGTCTTGTAATTCACAATATCCATTCTCAATCTCCAAAAAATGTCCCATGTCCCTTTATTGTATTTTGCGCAAAATACAAACAAAAGTCCTTATAACAAATAATATCTTAAATTTATTTGTTTTCGCCCCAGAACTGTATTTTTGGGACCAAAAAAAAAAAAATCAATTGAAAGATAGATTAGCATATTCCTGTGAATTGAATAGTTTTTAGGTAGTCATCCAAACATAAATGACAGCCCCCCCCCAAACCTTATTGCCCACGTAGACTGTATTTTCACGAAATATTCACAATACATTAAAAAAAAAAAACATTTGTTATTCTCAACAATGTATGCCCGCCCTTTATCCTTGCCACTTAACATTAAATTTGAAACTTGGAAAAATTACAATGTACTTAATTTTACAACAAATCTCATCCCAAATGTCACTTTCTCCAACTTCCCTGAGTTTAGGGTTATTGTTATCATTAAAAAATGTTTAAAAATTTCTCGACATCCATGGAAAATACTTTCTGACATAACAGTGACATTTTTTATTTTGAAAGAAAATATAAAACCTCTTTTTTTTTCCACGAATATAGTATCGCCGATTTAAAGTGTATCGTTATTCTCATAAGAAGGATCACACCCTCTTTCCAATCTAGTTTGCGGTGAAAGGGTTACATTATGATTGTCTACCATATTTTCCATTTAATGCATATTAGCTGTGTTGCTACGGGTTGAAATGGCTAGAAAGACTTTGACATTGTATGCTTGTAATTAGTTTTTGTAGTGTTGCGTTTGTTTTAAATGTGGTAAATTATAGAATTGTTTTTTGTTGACTTATTACCGCGCTTCGAGCCTTTGGGGATGAAGCATGTTTTTGAAATGAACTTTATTATAATTATTTTATTATTTAAATAATATTTCATTATTTTTAAAACTATTTATGTATCAATTATCGGTATATAACTTATTTGAACTTTGAGGTATCGCTATAGGCCTACCCATCGAATGCCCAAAACCCATTCCTGAGTCGTATCTTGTGCTGTATGGGCCAAAATTTAAAAAAAAATAATAATCGCATCCCTCACTCAAGTATCTAATTAAGTTTTATTAAGCAATCCCATTGATAACCCGATCTCTCAAATTTTGACTTAACCCTAAATTATATAAATGTTATAATGTCTTAACCACCTTTCACCATGCAATGTAGTTCCTTTTCTTTCTTTAAAAAATATATATAGTTCATATCTTATTTCTATGTACATGGGCTGGTTCACTGCTCCAGCATTGAACAGAAACTCGTCCCTCTCCCCCCTAGACAGTGAGAAGGCCATGACAGGCGATTCCGGCGAGAAGCCAGTATAGGAACTGCTCATTCATGCCAAAGGCAATCAGGGACTGGAACAAGTTTTCAAAAGGAACAGTGGAGACGACAACACTTGACACATGTGGGTCTATTGTCTCAGGCCTTCCAACCCCCAGTGCATGATACCGTCACAAAGTAGCCCTTGCAACCAGTGAAATGTCCTCATCAACACCAGCCACAGAAATATTGCAAATCCTCTCTATATGCATAAGAGTCAAAATTATCAATAAATTGATCGGGTACCCTTAAAATATAGAAGAAGAAGATGAAGAAAAACCAAAACTCAAATTTTAAGTAATTCGGATGCGGAGATATCAATCTGTACCCAACCCCATTTTCACGACCAATTTTCAAAGCCCTTAAAATTTAAAACGAAACATAAAATGGTATCACAAATACTTAATACATTTATTTTATATTATATTATCTATAATATATATATTTTCTGTAAATACTGAAAATGTTTCATAGATTAGCATGTTGCTATTTAAAATATTTTTTAAACACTAAGCTCCGATTGCTTCCTTAACAAATTCGATAAATGGAATTCTTTGTGGAGGGATACAAGTAGAATTTACAAGTGTTAAAAATACAAACTTAAATTGTGTGTCATTTGTTTTTTTACAAAGTAAAGACATAAAGTAAAGTTTTGTCACGAGGCTAAAAGGAGGAAAGGCTAATGCTGACGATTTAAGCCTGTAATCATTTGAACTTATGGACGGCAAGATCATCTTAGCATATACTAAACGGATAAATTGATTTAATTTAACGTATAGTTACAATAGAAAGCGTTTTTTTCAAAAATACTATCTCGCATGGAGTTTAATTAAATTGATATTATCTTACAATGGCCTAAGTCAGAGACTTAAATAAATTTGAAGACTGAGTACACGCTTCAATATGTATGAATGGAACTTGACAAATGTTGGCAACCATAACTTTCATAATCTCATTGGGGAACAGGATACCATGTTACATTAAGAAATGGCGTAAGCGGGCCGTCGAGCTTGCGCTCTTTATGCCCTCCCCAAAACACCCCTCCCCAACCCGGTATCGGGCCGCAGAGCGGCACGTTGGGGATGTCTCTTTGCTAGGACAGCCCCCACACGAATCTGCTCGACCAGGTCTCCGCCGGGGGCCGTCCCAACCCAAAGACACCCGGTCGGTCCGACACTGTGTTTGCACACAGTTCACTCGATTGAATTTTTCAGGAGTCGGGATTGAAAAATTTACGTCCTAAGATCTTCCCCCCACCCATCCCGGGGAAGCGTTAGACGCCCTATAAGAGGGATTCTACAGTGGGTTTCCACAACGCAACTAATTCGCGATGTAGGTGGGACGAAACGGTTGCCTTGGAGCAGCTTCTCAGGGCTGTAAGAATCATCGGCCAGAGGTTACCACCTTCGCCTCTCTCCTCATATCCATAAAGGGCAACTTGTAATCATGATCCATACCCTGTCTCTGTCTATTCTTCCAGTTGGGAAGTATCACAACTGGCAGCCCTGTGGGAGCTGTTTTATTTACGGCAGGTACCGAGCACATCCCTTGTCTGCCCACGCGGGGCGCCCCCAGTAGTTTTGTTCCCCGGGTAACGTCGAGGGGGTCGGTGACGCCTCCTAATCGTCAAGCCACCACAGACTTGTAATCCGGAGCCCCAGGGAATGCAGGATACCATGAAATAATAGTATCCCACTAGAAATGAGGTCCAACCTTAGAACAAAAATTTACAAAGGAAGTGGATCTCACTGGGATTTGGATTCCATCGGAAACGGAATTCCAACGGAATCCCGCCTGGAAAAGGATCCAAATGTGAAAGCGTAACCATCAGGAATGGTATCACTGCTGGGGAACGTGATCCGAAAGGGAACGGAATCCCAACAAGAAAAGATTCCCTATGGAAGAGGAGAATCCATTTGTGAACAAAATGCTTACAAAAAGTAAAATTAATGTTTTTTTATATGATAAGTTTTAAATTATATATATTTTTTAAACTTTATTAATTTTTTTTCTACAGGGGCTTTAATTTCGATGTTAGTTAAAGTATGTAGAAGCTTATTTCTGAATGCCATTGCGGGCCTCGCCGGGTATATTGACTAGTATGTATGTGACATAACAATTCCGACAAAAATTTACAAAGATGGCAGCAAGCAATTTGTGTGTATGCCTCTCTTTAATAAATTTAGCCTTGCTGGAAATGAACTGTGCAAAACGTAAGGGGAAGTATGGTGGACTAGTAAATGCTTCGGAAGCGAAAACCGCACGAATTCTCCAGAATATGATGGTTTCTTCACTATGAAACGAAAATTCTTTAGAGTTAACTTGAGCCACGCGTATGTTCGCCGATTATTTAAGGACAAAAGCGCATTTTCGTACCCAAAGTTTGTTGGCCAGCGCTTGACGGCGACATATATGAGAGTCAAGATGATGGATTGTGGACAATTTTTGGACCATGGTGTACCGGAACTCAGATTTTTATAGGAATATGCAGCCTCCTGTGAAAGCGACATACGCATAATTGGTCGATTAGAAATCCCCTTATTTGAAATGTACCCCTTAAAAATGGCATTCTAATTTGCTCTAAAGAATTCCGTTGGATAATGCAATTTGTATAATTTATTTCCCAAAGTTTCTAACACATAAGCCGCTAGTTTTCCCAGGTGATGGAGATTTTTCGCCAACATTCCTAAACATTTACAAAACGTATTTACGTATAGGAGA
This sequence comes from Lymnaea stagnalis, assembly GCA_964033795.1. Taxonomy (NCBI): domain Eukaryota; kingdom Metazoa; phylum Mollusca; class Gastropoda; family Lymnaeidae; genus Lymnaea; species Lymnaea stagnalis. The sequence continues at coordinate 21,203 of CAXITT010000153.1, read as the reverse complement.
CTTACAGGGTTGTAATCTTTGTGTATGTGTATATTGATATTTGTATTCTTCCAGGATTATACTTTTAACTTCGTGCGTATTTGATTTTTTTTAATAAACTTAATAAATAAAATAATTTAAATTGAACATTGTTATTGTCACTAGCCTTGGAATAATTATTTTCCATATACCATTTTCGGTCTTTTGTCACGTGTCTTTCAACAAACAAACAATGTAAATCAGAAAACATTTAAAAAAAAAAATCTGACTATATCTTGAAACAAAAAAGCTGTTACGATAAGTCGGATGCATTGTTTGTAATCAGGGTCCCGAAATAACATTACAAGCTGGGTCTTGAAATATCCAAATAAAATAGTGTTCTTTTAAGCGTCTACGTACCTGTAAAACCAGACCGGTGAATAGTTTTGTAGAAAGGACAAGCCGTAGACACAATTTTCAGCAACGATCCACTGTAAAATGGAATGTCGCGGTGTGTCCGATGAACCTAGGTGAACAAGGTCTTTTGTACATAATAAAAAGACTTAAAGCTTAATGTAAGTTTAAATTATAATCGTAAAAAAAAAAATTACATAATTATGTTTTTTACATATCACTTGTAACGCTGCTAGAGTGCACTTCTTCAAGTTTGCCCCCCAAAAATGGAGCTCATATGCGTTCATAGACATTTAGCCAAAAGATGTTTTTACAAAATTTTCCACTACATAAAAAGTGCAATGATATTTAGTGCACGAATACTTCAAATCCGTGGATTTTTTTTCCCAATGCAAATGTTTGTGTATTTTTTTTCTATAAATAGTTGATAAAACCTTTACCGTTGATAAGGGTAATAAGGGGAGAGACTGCAATCAGGTTAGCACAATATAAAATGAGTAAAACAGATTAGGGTTAAACTGATAAAATAAACGCAACAAAACAACAAACGTTTCGGCAGAAAGCATTCGTCAGTGAACAAAACAACAGAAACACACAAAAAAACGGTATAAAAATAAAAATAAGAAGTAGCACAGCTGGGAAGTAGTGTCCGTGAGCAGTAAAAGAAATGTGTACAGTTGATATACATCCGCGAAATAAGTAACATAAAATTCGCATGACGTTTTTGACAAAGTGTGGTTCCATGGTTCAAATCCCAAACCCAAACAACAAACTACCTTTTAAAAAATATAATCCAGTTAAGAGAGTTTAACAAGCTATGCTAGGGAAATAGTTTGATGCTGTAGACACATCAGGTTCACACAGGTTTCAGAAAGTTTACATGTTTTCCGCACACATTTTTTAATTCGATTGTAATTCTTTTGTGTGTGTGTGTGTGTGTGCATAACTGCATGGTTTCGAAGATAGATCAATAAATTTCGTATCCTGTTCTGTTCGTAACGATTAGAGCTTCGTCAGTCGACTCATTTCAACGAGGAACATGTCATTCATGCTATAGTTGCCTGAGATTGAAAAAAATTGCTGGAGAGATCAATTCTGCCACGACTTTTTGTTATTTAGAAGGTGCAAGTGATAGATGGGTTATCTTCTTGTGTGATAGTCACTGAGAAATATCTGGATGTCAGTTGAAATTATCTTAATGCAGGAAAACTTTTTAAAGACCATTGGAACTTTCACCATAATATTTTGGTACAATAACTTCTTAAATGATGAATTTTTAGCTTAGAAAAAAATTAATACAAGTTTCATTTTTGAACAAATGTTTATCTTTCAAAAATTTATATATATACATTTGAACACACACACACACACACACACACACACACACACATATATATATTATATTCCAATTTTTGTAAAAATACAATTTTAATGGCCTCTCAAGCTGTAGACATATAATACAAGTACTTTATGCTTGACATATTATTTCTATTACAAACACACACAAAGACACATATATGCACATATAAAAGTACACTTTATTATATATAGCCTTTGATAAACATAATAATAATACATTTAAACTTTTCATCTTCATCAGTCGTGAAAGCCAGATTTACAGGGTACACATTTCATTAGTCTTTAATGAACGATGTGATTTTAAATGGTTGTTTATTCAGGAATAAGCATTTTCAAATAATTGGATTTGTTCAAATTAATTAATTTCTTTTATGTTTTGGATTTGGCAGAAAATTTTGTACAGACGGTTGAAGACGTATCAGTTTCTGATTCAAATTCATATAAATATGAACTGTTATTAAAGACTTCAGAAAATTCTACCTGGTTAGTAATTGATGATGAAGACTTTGTTGTGCCCGTTTCAAAATTAACACTGAAGTAGACGTAGTAACGTCCTGGAAAACAGGCGAGCAAAATAAAATGACAGTAAGTAAACGTTCAAAGAAAGTAAAATCTGTGTTAATTTCAATTTCCGTGTTAAATTAAATAATTATTTCAATCCATAGCTTAAGTGCTTCTCTGCCATGAAGCTTTTAAACAGATTAATGCGAAACGGACGATCTTCGTAAATAAAACAATACATGTTGAGATTTAATTATGGATACACAGTGTACTTTTCATTTATAAATTTACGAATGCTGTTCTTTATTGTTGTACCGATGAAGGAATTTGCCAGAACGTTCAAATCATTATATTGTGTAACCATAATTAAAGTTTAACATAGTTTGCTTTATTGTTTGTTTGAGTCTCGTTAATTAAGTTGAACCCACCTGAGTGTACAATATAATTGCGACTTTCCCTTATTTCAACTTCCCGGACATGTCCATTATACCTTGAATATTCAGGGGGTGATTTTAGGTTGGCGAGATATTCTTGGTTAACGAAGCATGGTCAGAAAATCGAAAATAGAGTTATTTATTTACATGGAAAAAAAAACAAATAAGAGTTATGTTTTGAGATGTTTCGACTAAAACTATGTGTTTGTTAACTTTTAAATTAGCGATAGAAAACCGTCAGTGTGAACAGAATGTATTTATATATATATATATATATATATATATATATAATATATCTCAAAGATTAAGTCTTAAAAACGTGTTGTTTTTGTTGAAAAAAATTCACTAAAATTGTTATGGTATTGTTTCAGCAAACGTTGCGAAATCTAGGTGAGAATACATACCGTTGTCTTTTTCACTAGGTGAAGTTTTACGAACTGACATGAGGTGAATTTGAGCACTTGGTGGAGCATTGTCTTGGGAGGAAGTGATATTATAATTCCCGAGTAGATCTTGTGTCGCCCCTATTGCGCAACAAGAGGCGAACTCATTCACTGCTTCCCCAGTCGTATGCATCAAATGGAAACGCAACAACACACATAGAGTCAATACAACTAAGCACTGGTGTTTATAAGTGATCTCCATCTGAAATTATTATTTGAGATTATGCACCTCATACTGTATGTCACACGCCCAGCCAGCTTGCGCTAACCCAGGTATTGTATTAACCTCGCTTTTGTTCGTGTGTTCCTTGCTGGATTGCAAAATTTTCGGACGACGAATTGCCTTTCCGTCAATCTATCGAGATGAAACTTGGAACACAGCCGCGTTGCTAACATTCTAAATACATTTTCAACTCAATCCACAATCCCCAACCCTCCCTCTCCCCCCCCAAAAAATCAGTTTGTTATGTTTTTAACCGGGTAGATGAAAGAAATATGATGCAACTGATTGCACGAAAGTTAAATTAGTTGCCATTTTAACACTTAATAAAACATTACTTTTAACTTAAACTATTTGTTGAGCAGCACATTTATCCAAAACATGTATAGTTTGTTAAGGTATTATTTTATATATTTTTTTATTTAATAATTATTTTAAAAAAATAAACACATAATTCAACAACTCCTAGAATCTAACTGATAAAACAAAAATAAGTGTCTATCTGGCATGCGTGCTTAGCACACTCCTATATGGTAGCGAAGTGTGGACCACATATACCAGTCAGGAGCGGAAATTCAACAGCTTCCATCAAAGATGTCTGCGTCGCATTTTTGTGCATTCGTTGGCAGGACAGGGGGCTTAACGTGGAGGTTTTGGAACGTGCACACATGTTTAGCGTATTCTCCTTTCTTAGCAAGAGACGCCTTCGCTGGTTAGGTCATGTACGGAGAATGGAGGAAGGACGTAACCCAAAGATGCTGCTGTATGGAGAGTTGGCAGAGGGGATAAGACATATTGGACGTCCACGCCTGAGATTTATTAACGTTTGCAAACGAAGCTTGAGGGAAGCCAATATGAAAACAAAACGAATGTGAGTTCATTGCCGAACATCGCTCCAGCTGGCGTACAGCAGTGTTTGGAGGAGTAAAAAAGGCTAAAGTTACTCGAAACGAGGCCCTCGAATCAAAAAGAACAATTCGAAAATCAAGAATTTACCAGGATTCAACATTCTTCGAGAGAGATGCGGCCGTGATTGCCATTCTAGGATTGACCTAGTGAGACACTCGTCAAAGTGTAGAACTATATAGCTACTCCATCGTCTCACGAAGACGGAAGGATGCCATATTGTAAAGTTTCAGAGTACACCGCAATCTTTATCATATCCTCACCGATAACATCGACCGATGCTTTGACATATTTTTAAGTTAATTTTTGAATGACATAAAAGGGAAAATTCTAACACGGCTATTGCGTACCTCTAGCTTGCCCTGGGTAGCTCTCGTTCTTTCTTCCAAAAACAACTTGCTGATTTCTTCAAGTCTTCAAACCAGTGAAGAATCAACGCATGATAAACATATCTTATCTTTTACTGAGACTGAGATGACGTCGTCAGATCGGAACTGAATGATTCATTAGATAAGGAAAAAAAACATTCAATATAAATACTCTAAATAAAGTAATGTCTAAATTAAAATAACTTAAAATAATCAGATGCTATTGAAAATTTATCGGAAAAAAACATATCGTAAATTAAAAATATATCTATATAATCATTAACTTACTTATTAAAAAAATGGTTGTTCCTATTTATTCTTAAAAAAATTATTTTTTTTTAGTGTGTGGGGGCGATAGGTTATACTTGTTGAAAATTGACAAAATACTCAATGTTGCGCATTGTTTTGCACACCAAATTGTATTGTGTGTTGACGTCTGGTTGTTATGCAGTCCTTGGTCGAGTGCTCCATGTTGGAAGAACTCCATGTTGTTCTCTTGAAATTAAAACGTTGAACTAACCTTGATGGTTGCCATTGCTTGTTTAATTATCTTCTTTGTTAAGTTGGATTAGCAACTTATATATTTTGAAGTGGATTAGCAACATAATATTTTCAACAGGTTATGGGCCCAGATAGCGTTATCCTGTGCTAAGCTGTTGCTGATTCGATTTTTGTGTGGTTTGAATTCGGAATCGGTGTTCGCAGAATTACCGGAATGGCAAACATGAACACAGGCATCATTCCTCTTGTTGGTGCAAATTATTCGACCTGGAAAATTCAATGCCAGATGGCCTTGATGAAGGATGGACTCTGGGGGATTGTTACTGGGTCTGAAATTGCACCTGACGAAGCTGAATCGGAGAAGGTTGCTAAATTTACTGTAAGGAGAGATAGGGCTTTGGCTATCATTGTGTTGGCGTTGGACACTTCATTGTTGTATTTAATCGGGAATCCAGTTGAACCCAAGATTGTCTGGGAAAAACTGAGGGATCAGTTTCAAAAGAAGACATGGGCTAACAGACTGGCGCTGAGAAGGAGATTACTTACAATTAGAATGAATGATGGGGACTCTGTGCATGAGCACATTAAAACTCTAACAGAGATTTTCAACGAGCTTGCTGTGGTAGGAGATGCCGTTGATGAAGAAGACAGGGTGGTTCACCTACTTGCTAGCCTTCCCAACTCCTACAATATGTTGGTAACTGCTCTTGAGGCTTGCTCAGAAGTTCCAAAGATGGAACTTGTAACTGAACGATTACTTCACGAAGAGCGAAAGATATCACAACGAAGGGAAGAAGTACCAAGTAGAGCACTTGTGTCGAAGGAGAAGACAATTAAGAAAGGACCCCAGTGTTATTATTGTAAGAGAATTGGACACATTAAAAGAGATTGTCCTGAGTTAAAAAGGCAAGAATCAGGCAAACATATTTACAGACAAAATAAGGCAAATCACACTGAGATTAAGGCTAAGAGATGCTCAAGTAATGAAAGTGTTTCTTGTAACTGAACGATTACTTCACGAAGAGCGAAAGATATCACAACGAAGGGAAGAAGTACCAAGTAGAGCACTTGTGTCGAAGGAGAAGACAATTAAGAAAGGACCCCAGTGTTATTATTGTAAGAGAATTGGACACATTAAAAGAGATTGTCCTGAGTTAAAAAGGCAAGAATCAGGCAAACATATTTACAGACAAAATAAGGCAAATCACACTGAGATTAAGGCTAAGAGATGCTCAAGTAATGAAAGTGTTGGACTGTTAATGAGGCATCGGCATGCCTTAGCTACAGGCAATGGTGTCGTGACATGGATTATTGATTCTGGAGCAACAAGTCATATGTGTTGCAGAAGATCTGAATTTGTCCAGTTGACAAACTTGGAAGAGCCTCTGAATATAGGACTCGGAGATGGACGGAATCTGAAGGCACATGCCTGTGGTGATGTCAAACTAAGGATGAAGTTGTCTGGTAATAAGCAACAAGAATGCACGCTGCTTCATGTGCTTTATGTGCCTGAACTCAAGTGTAATCTGTTCAGTGTTGACCGCGCAATTGAGGCTGAACAGAAAGTTTATTTCAATATCAAAGGTTGTGAAATAAAAGATAATTACGGTAAACTTCTGGCAAAGGGAGTGCGGTCACATGGTTTGTACCATTTGTGTCATTATGCCAATGAACATCGATGTAATACAGCAAACGGAGGTAAAGAAACAAGTGTGGAACTGTGGAATAGACGCTACGGACACCTAGGTTTTGATAATCTCAAGAAGTTGGCTGTAGGAAATCTAGTGGATGGTCTTGAGTCTGATGAGCGGTCACATAGGGAACTGTGTGAACCATGTGCAAAGGGCAAACATCACAGGAACAAGTTTCCGTCAAGTGGAAGGATAAGAAATGGGATACTTGACCGGGTTCACAGTGATGTGTGCGGGAAGGTCAGCACACAATCACTTGGTGGAGCTCACTATTTCCTTACTTTTATTGACGATTTCAGTCGATACACTTGGGTTTATATCCTTAAGCACAAGGATGATGTTTTTAAGTGTTTCCTTGAATGGAAAGCAATGGTTGAGAGGTCAACTGGAAAACATCTTAAGGCCCGACGCACCGATAACGGTGGAGAGTTTACTTCAAATAAATTTGAAGGTTATTTAAAGAAAGAGAGGATCCGTCATGAACTGACTGTTCCGAAAAAACCAGAACAGAATGGAGTAGCAGAGAGGAAGAACAGGACTATTGTGGAAGCAGCACGTTCCATGCTGGCTGAGGCACAGCTCCCACGAAAATTCTGGGCAGAAGCAGTGTCAACAGATGTATATCTGCAGAATCGAAGTCCTGTTAACGTTCTTCAAGGTACTACACCATTTGAGGTGTTTACTGGTACAAAACCCAGTGTCGATCACCTGAAAGTGTTTGGATGTGTTGCGTATGCACACATTCCTAAAGATGAAAGACAGAAGTTCGATTCAAAAACACAGAAATGCGTTTTTCTGGGGTACGGGATCGATGTCAAGGGTTATCGCCTCTACAATTTGAAAACTAATCGGGTGATTTACAGCAGAGACGTTATGGTTAATGAAAACAAGTTCGGTCTTGAGAAGGAGGCTGAAATGTCTCAGGAATCAACACCTATATTTCTGGAATTCATTGACGACAATGAAGAAGTAGAGAACACGTTCGATCTTGAGAAGGAGACTGGAATGTCTCAGGAATCAACACCTGTGTTTCGGGAATTCATGGACAATGACGTCGGTGAAGAAGTGAATCGTGTTGATGATCCTGATGATGAAGGTGTTGATGAACCAGATGAGGAGCTAGATGTCAGACGATCACCGAGAGTTAAACGCCCACCAAATCGATATGGTGAGTGGTTAAACTTGACTCGGGATCAGGAAGAACCCAGTACAGCGAGACAGGCCATGGCGAGTTCAAGAAAACGAAGTCTGGGACTTAGTAGAACTGCCAGAAGAAAGAAAAGCTGTTGGAAGCAAATGAGTGTTTAAGATCAAAGTAAATGCTGAGGGAAAAATTGAGAGACATAAAGCTCGGTTAGTTGCTCAAGGATACTCACAGAAGTATGGATTGGACTATGATGAGACATTCTGTCCAGTTGTTAGACCTGAGTCAGTGCGCACAGTCATTGCTATGGCTGCAAAATACAATTTACGGTTGCATCAAATGGACGTGACGACAGCCTTTCTGAATGGAGTGTTGGAGGAAGAAGTATTCATGAAACAACCAGAAGGGTTTGTTGAACAAGGAAAGGAAAACCTTGTATGTAAATTGAAGAAAAGTTTATATGGACTAAAACAGTCTCCTCGATGCTGGAACNGGGGGGGGGGGGGAGGGGGGGCAAAAGCATAGTGCCCCCTGGATAAAAAATATGTCCAACAATAAATCAACTGGAACTGCTCCCCCCCACCAAAAAAAATAAAATAAAATAATAATCTGAAGTCCCCCCCCCCAACTCACGATCACCAGCCCTCCATCACCAACCCACGATTACCAACCCACGATCACCAACCCACCATTGCCAACCCACCATCGCCAAACCACGATCGCCAACCCACGATTGCCAACCCACGATCGCCAACCCACGATCGCCAACTCACGATCGCTAACCCACCATCGCTAACCCACCATCGCCAACCCACCATCGCCAACCCACCATCACCAACCCACCATCACCAACCCACGATCACCAACCCACGATCACCAACCCAACATCACCAACCCACGATCACCAACCCAAGATCACCAACCCAAGATCACCATCCCACGATCACCAAACCAAGATCACCAACCCACGATCACCAACCCACGATCACCAACCCACGATCACCAACCCACGATCACCAACCCACGATCACCAACCCACGATCACCAACCCACGATCACCAACCCACGATCACCAACCCACGTCAAAAGGAAGATGGTATCTGGCTAGGACAGCCAGGCTATATCAGCAAAGATTCAAGATTCTTAGAGACATGATTGGTGTGAAACCAATGAATTAGCTTTATTTAGTATTTTGAGAAGGAGTGTTGGACATGGACAAAATGCTGAATGCTAATTGCGCATTGTTTTGCACACCACATTTTGTATTGTGTATTGACGTCATGTTGTTATGCAGTTCCTGTCTTCTGTCCATGTTGGAAGAACTCCATGTTTTCTCTTACAATGGGAGTCGCTTAGTCAATTATTTTGTCACGTGATATGAGTAAAAACGAGTAAGATTTCCGGTATACTGTATACAACACACTATTGCTTGACAACAGCAGCCCGATACACACTACAACTACACTACATTTCGTCCAATGAAAATTAACAATAAAATAAACAAAGGGGAATGACTCCTGCATCAATATTGAATAACAACGCAAATGACGTCATGAGCACGCACGGAGCTCAACAACATCCTGCCGATAATAGTATTGATAGTTCCCATCGAATATCGCTCACAAATTTTTCTTGAAATAACTTTCTTCCTTTAATCATAACTGACGTATATTTATTGTCACATTTATGGATTTCATTTAAAAA
>CAXITT010000152.1:1250199-1300326 GCA_964033795.1 Lymnaea stagnalis | reverse complement strand
AATGGGGGTAGGACATGATGTCTTGTGACACAAGAAGAATGGGGGTAGGACATGATGTCTTGTGACACAAGAAGAATGGGGGTAGGACATGATGTCTTGTGACACAAGAAGAATGGGGGTAGGACATGATGTCTTATGACACAAGAAGAATGGGGGTAGGACATGATGTCTTGTGACACAAGAAGAATGGGGGTAGGACATGATGTCTTGTGACACAAGAAGAATGGGGGTAGGACATGATGTCTTGTGACACAAGAAGAATGGGGGTAGGACATGATGTCTTATGACACAAGAAGAATGGGGGTAGGACATGATGTCTTGTGACACAAGAAGAATGGGGGTAGGACATGATGTCTTGTGACACAAGAAGAATGGGGGTAGGACATGATGTCTTGTGACACAAGAAGAATGGGGGTAGGACATGATGTCTTATGACACAAGAAGAATGGGGGTAGGATATGATGTCTTATGACACAAGAAGAATGGGGGTAGGACATGATGTCTTGTGACACAAGAAGAATGGGGGTAGGACATGATGTCTTGTGACACAAGAAGAATGAAGGTAGGGCATGATGTCTTATGACACAAGTTTGGTCGGCATAAGCTGTATCCAGAGTCCAATTATATTAGAAACAATGCGTCGGTGTCATACTGTGTTCAAAGCTGATTCTCAGTCAAGGAACAATATCAAAACAACAGATCGCTTTAAAAAGTTTTTATAAAACCTAATTGGTTAGCAAAAACATGCATTGATATTCCTCAGTACAAACAGATCACCGTTTGTAAAATACCATACAACAGATCACTATTTATAAGGTACGGTATATACTGGAGCATTGGTCGCACTTTTCCAAAAACCAAAAATCTATAAAAACAAACAACATACAACCATTTATAAAGTACCAAACAACAGTCCACAATTTATAAAGTATTCAACAATAGACAACCATTTATAAAGTACCAAACAACAGCCACCATTTATAAGGTACCAAACAACAGTCCACCATTTATAAATTACCAAACAACAGACCACCATTTATAGAGAACGAAAACAACAGACCACCATTTATAGAGAACCAAAACAACAGACCACCATTTTTAAATTATCAAACAACAGACCACCATTTATAAAGCTCTCCACTAAGGGACCACCATTTATAAAGCTCTCCACTAAGGGACCACCATTTATAAAGCTCTCCACTAAGGGACCACCATTTATAAAGCTCTCCACTAAGGGACCACCATTTATAAAGCTCTCCACTAAGGGACCACCATTTATAAAGCTCTCCACTAAGGGACCACCATTTATAAAGCTCTCCACTAAGGGACCACCATTTATAAAGCTCTCCACTAAGGGACCACCATTTATAAAGCTCTCCACTAAGGGACCACCACCATGTATTAAGTGACGCACCACACAAATGTACCTTCGTAAGATTTATTAGAGATTGAATGTGAGAGCAGATTGTGAGCTTGAGACAGTGTGTGGGGCGGGTAAGGGGGGAGTGTGGGGGGGTAAGTGTGGGGGTAAGTGCGGGAGGCTAAAAGGAGGGAGCTAGAGAGGCACACATCAATAGTCAGCTGACCATACAGCGTCTGCTATTTCTTTCAGTCAGCTGACCATACAGCGTCTGCTATTTCTTTCAGTCAGCTGACCATACAGCGTCTGCTATTTCTTTCAGTCAGCTGACCATACAGCGTCTGCTATTTCTTTCAGTCAGCTGACCATACAGCGTCTGCTATTTCTTTCAGTCAGCTGACCATACAGCGTCTGCTATTTCTTTCAGTCAGCTGACCATACAGCGTCTGCTATTTCTTTCAGTCAGCTGACCATACAGCGTCTGCTATTTCTTTCAAATCAAATTTCTATTATTTAGGCTAATTTTCGCCACCCCAGTCATGTGAAGCAAGTTGTCCTACCATTCATTCAGACGGGGTTTGGGGGGGGGATTTGGGTGGGGCGGGGGTATCAAGAATCACATACATTGTCTATTAAAGGACTTCATGTACCACATATATTGTCTATTAAAAGTCTTCATGTACCACATATATTGTCTATTAAAAGTCTTCATGTACCACATATATTGTCCATTGAAAGACTTCATGTACCACATGTATTGTCTATTGAAGATCTTCATATACCACATATATTGTCTATTGAAAGTCTTCATGTACCACATATATGGTCTATTCAAGGTATTGAAACTGGTTACACATTCTATATTGCAACACATTTATATTCTATATTTTAATACATTCTTTATTCTGTATTGTAATGCATTCTATTTTTTTGCATGGACGATTATGTTTAACCGCATTCTAAGTTTGCTACAGTAGATCGAATTTGAGGCTAAATAAAACAAAAAACTAACAACTGAGATTTTAGATTTTCCTCCAAGACTAAACCTTACTACGTGGCTGGATCCTTTATACACGTCTATTTACCCTCGCCCTGAGAGGGGGGGGGTTGGGGAGGGAGGGGTGGAGCTATCTTGACCGAAATCAAACCCGTTACATCTTGAGTAGATAATGGTTACTGTTACGATACAGGGCTTCGGTTGTGTATCTAATAAACTTCTTTATTATTATTCAAATCAACAACAGCAAACATCTTCCCATTAATTACCTGTGAAATACTAGGCCAGCAAACATTATCCCATTAACTACCTGTGAAATATTAGGCCAGCAAACACCATCCCATTAATTACCTGGGAATTACTAGGCCAGCAAACATCATCCCATTAATTACCTGGGAAATACTAGGCCAGCAAACATCATCCCATTAATTACCTGTGTAATACTAGGCCAGCAAACATCTTCCCATTAATTACCTGTGAAATACTAGGCTAGCAACCATCATCCCATTAATTACCTGGGAAAGACTAGGTCAGCAACCATCATCCCATTAATTACCTGGGAAATACTAGGCTAGCAACCATCATCCCATTAATTACCTGGGAAATACTAGGCCAGCAAACACCATCCCATTAATTACCTGGGAAATACTAGGTCAGCAAACATCATCCCATTAATTACCTGTGAAATACTAGACCAGCAAACATCACCCCATTAATTACATGTGAAATACTAGACCAGCAAACATTATCCCATTAATTCCCTGTGAAATACTAGACCAGCAAACATCATCCCATTAATTACCTTTGAAATACTAGGTCAGCAACTATCATCCTATTAATTACCTGGGAAATACTAGGTCAGCAACCATCATCCCATTAATTACCTGTGAAATACTAGGTCAGCAACCATCATCCCATTAATTACCTGGGAAATACAATGTACCAGTTTTACTTTTAACTTGTTAAAATTGTTATTTTCCACTAAATGTGCTTTTCTTGTTATTCATAAATAACCTAAAATGCTTTTCGTGGGGGCAGGGATGGCGGACGTAGATTTGGGCAGAGCTGATGACTGTGTATGGGCCAAGGCTTGGGAATTTAGATGTGAGAACAGCTGATGACTGTGTATGGGCCAAGGCTTGGGAATTTAGATGTGGGCAGAGCTGATGACTGTGGATGGGCCAAGGCTTGGGAATTTAGATATGAGCAGAGCTGATGACTGTGGATGGGGACAGCGCTGGGGAATTTAGATGTGGGCAGACCTGACGACTGTGGATGGGGACAGCGCTGGGGAATTTAAATGTGGGCAGACCTGATGACTGTGGATGGGGACAGCGCTGGGGAATTTAGATGTGGGCAGACCTGATGACTGGGGATGGGGCCAAGGCATGGGAATTAAGATGTGGGCAGAACTGATGACTGTGGATGGGGACAGCGCTGGGGAATTTAGATGTGGGCAGAGCTGATGACTGTGGATGGGGACAGCGCTGAGGTTAGAGATGAGCTCTGTTGATAAATTACTAAATGAAGTCACCGTATATGGCCAAAGTCATCCGATAGAAAGTGTGTAATGCCTAAGTGAACTTAATTTAACTAGAACTTTCAGTCAATGTTTTATTGATTGTATTTTACCGACAATAGTGTTTGATTTGTATTGTACCGACCATATTGTTTGACTTGTATTTGTACCGACAATAGTGTTTGACTTGTATTGTACCGACAATATTGTTCGACTTGTATTGTACCGACAATATTGTTTGACTTGTATTGTACCGACAATATTGTTTGACTTGTATTGTACCGATCATAGCATTTTACTTGTTTTGTACCGACGATAGTGTTTCACTTGATCTTCATAGATTGTATTGTACCGACGTAAGTGCATGGTGTTATGCCTATTGATTAACTTTTTTTATTTTTTAAATTTTTTTTTTACGGCCAGAAATGCTGACGTACAGAAACGTGTTTGCGCACAGCAGCATCTGGTTAGAGAGTAAATGAATAAATAAATAAAGAAATGAATAAATTGGTTTATTTGGGAAGCCTTGGGCTCACGGAGTTCAGCGCGCGGCTAATGGGGGAGGTGGGGAGGGGGGTGGGGGTGGGTGGCGTACGTGCGCTATTTTGTATAATTCTAATTGATGAATAGAACATTAACTAAGGGTCGGTTCCCGCGGTTCTACGCTTCGTCTCTGGCTCACGTCATATGCATTCTGGGACTGTACGAATCAAAGGGCTATCGATGATTTCCAGTTCCGGTATGGCATAACAATGGCGGGGCTGCAGGCGAGGCTCGGCCAATATTACGCCAGTAGCGGTACAAGTGTGGGCAGTAATGGGGTAGTTGGTTTTTAGGTGCAAAGAGGAGAGGAAGAAAATGTACCGTTAAAGTAGACGGTAGATTAGTAGTTACAGGTCGAAAGAGTGTTAATTAGCTTTATGTTAGAAAAACAACCAGAACAGACGACACCCTACTGCTTTAGGTACAATGAAGATTTAGTTTTAAAGTAGAAGAACGATTATGTGTAGGAAAGGACAGGGAAAAAAGAGAGTGAAGACACCACACGCACGCAGGAACACGTTAACAGAGAAATCGATTTGAGCAAACACAAAGAGATAAAGGAATAAATAGAGAAATGGAGAGAAAGAGAAATGGAAAGAGAGAGAGATGGAGAGAGAAACAGTGAGCGAGAGACCGAGAGATAGAGAACGAGAGAGAGACAGAGAAATATACGGAGAGAGATAGATGGAGATACTGAGGGGAACATAGAAAGAGAGATATAGAGAGAAAGGCAATGCATTTTATAGCCTTTCAATTTAGACAGTCATGAAAGGGAGACTTACAAACAAGTGTTTAGATACAACAATGTTCCCTTTCCCACTGTTATTTCATCATCAGCCCCATCTCTGCCCCTCCTCCGTCCCCATCGACAGCCCCCAGCACTGACCCCATCAACATTCCCAATCACTGCCCCATCACCAGCCCCGATTCCTGCCCATCAACATTCCCCAGCACTGCCCCCATCACCAGCCCCCTTTCCTTGCCCATCATCAGTCACCATCCCTGCCCCCCCTCATAAACAGCACCGTTCTGGTACCCAGTTGAAGACTTCTGAGTGAGGCAAATGAAAAAAGTCTCGAATTGCGTGGAAAGGCATATATTTGTTTCTTGATTCTGCTTCCCTCCTGCTAAGGAAATTATTGCCTGAAAATCAATAGATGAACGATGGCGGTAATAAATGGGGGTGGGGGGTGAGGGTCCAGGGGAGAGAAGTGGGGGGGGGAGTCGATAACTGTCCCTACCCCCATCTCTTCCCTTACGGTCACGTCCAGTGATTGCCAAGTGGGATCACGGTCTCGGTCAATGGGACACTTTTGCTCAAAACGAAAACTGCCAACTACATTTTCAGTAGGGGCCGGTCTCACTACTCCCAGAACTCCTAGTGCTATACCAGTGCTTTCCAAACGTTTCATTTGGCGACACAGTTGTTAGACACACATGATTTGGCGACACAGTTGTAAGACACACTTGATTTGGCTACGCAGCAAATCGGTTGACCCCAGTCTAACGGGTATAAAGTTGGGGGGGGGGGGCAAACGCACTCATTATAAAACAAATGGTCACAAACATAGTTTAATAACGAAATGTATGAGCAGAGAACACATCTCATGGAAACCTTTCATTTTTTAATACACACATTTTATAACATACCTTTACAAGATGTATGTGATTGGTTAGGAGGACATTATAAGTAAATCCGTGCAATAGTTTAAAATGAGACCAGTCTGTATTATAATAAACAAAACATATTGAAAGCAGTAACTGGCCAGAATTACAGCCATCTATGGAGTTGTCTAACTGCAATCACAACAACTTTTATCCTCTTGAAAAATATCCTGTATATACAGTTTAATGTTATAATACATGTCTTGTGATTGTGTCATCTTATGATGGTGTGATCTTATGATTGCGTGATCTTATGATTGCGTGATCTTATGATTGCGTCATCTTCTGATTGTGCGATGACCTGATTGTCTCGTCTTCCAATTATGTGTCTGCCATGTCATTTGAAGCAATCTGTCACCAGGCTGGGGCTGTTACGCTGTCCCAACAACAGCACGGCAAGATGTCGCAAAGCTGAGTCATACTTGTTTATAATAATAATTGTAACAACCAAGTAACTGGTCTCTTGAGCTCTCTCATGTCTCATGTCCCATATCTCATGTCCTCACTCTTGAAAACTAAGTGAAATTTTTGTGAACACTGAGAGATATGCAAAAGGTAGGGGAAAACCTGAAGATTTACAATAACAGGAGGTGGGACAAATTATTCTATTGACAATAACAGGAGGTGGGACAAATTACTCTATTGACAATAACAGGAGGTGGGAAAAATTACTCTACTTTTAGGCATATTGGCGTCTTAATTTATTAGGTACCATACTTTCAAACAAACCCTTGGGTCCAGGATTGTTTATACGATGAGAGCATGTGAACCATAGGTTCATATCATTCTGTATAAACTACTATAAACCAGGCATGGAAACTTATGTCATCATTTCAATTCATGTGCTACCTAACTGGTCGGTTAGCAAAGCCCCCCCCCCCCGTTTCCCTATTGAAAACATAGAAGGCAGACCTCCGAAAGAGTTTTAATTACACTGTCAAGTTCAAGCCAGGAAGTGACGCGAGAGAGCTCGAGATTGCACACAATCAAAGTTGGAGGACACGACGAGTTCTGAAAACAGCCCGGTCTCATTGTTCAGAAGATTGCCCTTGAGTCTCCAAAAATCTTAAGCTTCACATCAGATTTTTTTTTAATAAACGAAAGATGTTGGTAAGGTTTGGCAAGATGTTGTTTTGTTATTGTTTCCAAGTTCCACCAACTGATGTTATAAAGCTCCACCAACTTATGTTATAAAGCTCCACCAATTATGTTATAAAGCTCCACCAACTTATGTTATAAAGCTCCACCAACTGAAGTTATAAAGCTCCACCAACTGATGTTATAAAGCTCCACTAAATAATGTTATAAAGCTCCACCAAATAATGTTATAAAGCTCCACCAAATAATGTTATAAAGCTCCACCAAATAATGTTATAAAGCTCCACCAAATAATGTTATAAAGCTCCACCAATTATGTTATAAAGCTCCACCAATTATATTATAAAGCTCCACCAACTGATAAAGCTCCACCAAATAATGTTATAAAGCTCCACCAAATAATGTTATAAAGCTCCACCAAATAATGTTATAAAACTCCACCAACTAATGATACAAATATCCACCAATTAAAGCTCCACCAAATAATGTTATAAAGCTCCACCAATTATGTTATAAAGCTCCACCAATTATGTTATAAAGCTCCACCAACTGATAAAGCTCCACCAAATAATGTTATAAAGCTCCACCAAATAATGTTATAAAGCTCCACCAAATAATGTTATAAAGCTCCACCAACTAATGTTATAAATATCCACCAACTCATGTTATAAAGCTCCACCAAAAAAAAAACATGTTACAAATTGACGTTATAAAAAAAGGAATACAATGCATACATTTAATTAACACTAGAAAAGGGTTGATATCCTAGACACGACCCCCACCAATGAGAAATATAAAAGAAAATCTATTACAGACGTTTCCCCCTGCATTTATACACACCACCTCCCAACCTTTTCTCCGAAATTAAAATAAAGTTAAAAAATGGCTACCGATATTGCCTCTCTAATTTAAAAAGTAGTAAGATGGCAAAAATCAGTTTCAATGTATTTTGTAACATTGCCACTGGGTTTCCTCTTCAAATGTAGCATCTAAGACTTTGAAATAGATTTTTTCCCCCCTGGAATAGAACTCGTTACTATTCTCGTCTGCTGCACCCTGCTCACTCAGATGCAAGTTGATTTTTGATCTATTGATACATTGGTCTGGGGCGGGAATCCATCTCAAGTGCTCGCGGGTCACTTGTCTTTTTACCTGTAGGATTTCTCTCCTTGTTTTACACGATTTATTTGTACAAAATGGAGATTTGACTGTAAAAAAAAAAAATGGCGATTTTACTGTAAAAAAAAAAAAGGGAGTATTGACTTTACCGCAGTGGAATAGTAATAGAAGATATGTAAGACGCACCACTGGGGCATTCAGTTTCAACAAAGATAAAAAATGATCATCTGATTTTCAATACCAACGGGATCTGTGTGGTCTATTTTTTTCCCTTCAACGTTTAAACCGCGACATTTCAACTCGGTCTGGAGCCACGACTGTCCAATAATAAACAATCCTTTGTGGTCACGCGGACAACTCTTCTAAAGGTCCAACGTTCTTTATGGAAATTAAAAAAAAAAAAGAAAATCAAATATTGAAAAGAAAAAAAAAGATGTTAAAATGGATACCTTTTATATTAACATGGAAGTTATACCATTTCGCTCTTTTATTTATGTATGCCTGCGTAGCAGGTGTGCTCGATCTTTTATTAAACTAATACTTTTTTTTTTTTACCTGTTGTCTTGTACAGTAGTCTTTTCAAGTCGAGAACAAGCAGGACCAAGGTCCAACAAGCAGAACCGTGGAGGTGAAAACAGTGGGAGTGGTCACATGTAAGTGTTATCGAATCAGTTTGCTACCAACATACTCTGCGTGTCACTACGTCTATGACTCTGGTGACCGCATTGAATCGCAAGGCAGACTTAAAAGAACGACCACTAGAGCGTAATAACGACGCAACTTGATCAATAGGGTCACTTTGGTCTTAGTTGCAAACGTGGGGGTAAAAGTGTCAGAGAAATTGCCTTGGTCAGAGAACTTGCTTGTTCAGAGAACTTGCCTTGGTCAGAGAATTTGCTATTTCAGAGAAATTGCCTGGGTCAGAGAAATCGCCTTGGTCAGAGAAATTTCATTGGTCAGAGAACTTGCTATTTCAGAGAACTTGCCTGGGTCAGAGAAATCGCCTTGGTCAGAGAAATTTCCTTGGTCAGAGAACTTGCCTTGATCAGAGAACTTGCTATTTCAGAGAACTTGCCTGGTTCAGAGAACTTGCTATTTCAGAGAACTTGCCTGGTTCAGAGAAATCGCCTTGGTCATAGAACTTGCCTTGGTCATAGAACTTGCCTTGGTCAGAGAACTTGCCTTGGTCAGAGAACTTGCCTTGGTCAGACAACTTGCCTTGGTCAGACAACTTGCCTTGGTCAGACAACTTGCCTTGGTCAGACAACTTGCCTTAGTCAGAGAACTTGCCTTGGTCAGAGAACTTGCCTTGGTCAGAGAGCTTGCCTGGTCAGACAACTTGCCTTGGTCAGAGAACTTGCCTTGGTCAGAGAACTTGCCTTGGTCAGAGAACTTGCCTTGGTCAGAGAACTTGGAATGGGAGTAACGACTTAAACGACTTGAGATTGTCGAAACGTGTACAGGTCTGGTTCTGACAGAACACCGAAGTGCACCATTCACGTGACAGTGCAGACTACACGCTTGAACGAACAAAGTCCATCAAACCCAAAGTACATGTCATACATATTCAAACAAACCCAAAGTACATGTCATACATATTCAAACAAACCCAAAGTACATGTCATACATCTTCAAACAAACTCTCATTTGCAAACAAACACACATACTCCCACGTGCATTCAAAAACAAATACGTTCACTTGCAAACAAACACACATACGTTTACGTGCACACCAACACACCTACTCCCACATGCACTCAAACACACTTATTCCCACATGCACTTAAAACACATAATCTCACACGTAGACAAACAAAATACTTCCGCATGCACACACACGCACATACTCTCACATGCACACACACGCACATACTCCCACATGCACACATTCACACATACTCCCTTATTCACATAAACACACATACTCCCATATTGCACACATTCACACATACTCCCACATTGCACACAAAAACACATACTCCCACATTGCACACAAACATACTTTCCCCCACATTCACACGCATATCTAGTTACACGTCCTGAAATACACCCACACTTTGTACCGTAGCCATTTGATCAAAGTTTGGCAGACATCTCGGGTACAGTCCTGGACTAATTATTATACTCGGGACAATTTCAGTCATGGCGCCGCCCACGTGATCGTGGTTTTTTTTTTTTTGGGGGGGGGGGGGGACGACGGGGACGTCGGTCACATGCCACCAGAGTGTCGCCAATGGGTCATTGTGTCAAATGTGATAAGCTCAATCCTGACGAGGGTTGAACTTTTCTGGCCAAATTCTGTGGAAAATGCGTCATCGGCTGCTACATTCTGCTGAGCAAGGATAGGTATTTCTTGAAGCCCACGTTCTTTTTTTCCACCGACCTTCCACCAGGAATTAAATCCACCGCCCGTTCCCTTCCACCAGCAGCGTGAATCACCACCCCCGCAAGCCCCCCACCCCTCAACCGGAAGCGCCCCATGGGTGTTCAGTGATTCTCCGTCCCGACACGGACGTCTCCACGGCTAGTTGGGCGCCGGCTGGCCGCCGAGGGACATTGCTCATCAATAATCCAAAAAAAATATCTTGAAATCGGCTGAAGGCAAATGAACGCCAAGTTCACTGTTGGCGCAAACACTATTTACAATTAAAACCGAAATGGTCTCTTATTATTTACCACGCAGCGAACACACGTACCATCAGTTTGAATGCTCATCAAGTGCACATAGATGCGTGCTAGTTGATCTACAAAACAACAAAAAGGCGGGGGGGGGGGGGACTTTGAGCGGAAACTTTAGAAACAACCTAAGACAAAAGTATCCTAGAAAGGTGCGACTGTTTGGTTGTGAGGTTTCACTGACTTAAAGATTAGAGAGTGGGACTTGAGCTGATGATGATTTGATGATGTCTAAAAGGACCACGCAAGCGATCCTCGATGGACAATGAATACCCACGAACGACTCGTTTAAGGTTTTTTTTTTTTCCAAAATAAAAAAAAAAAATATTACTGTGCCATTGTATTGAATATTAATGGAATAATCCTTGGATATCCGACATAATTAAATTATTTTCAAAAATGATGATTTTATTAATTAAAATTTATACATAATAATATATAAACGTATTTTTTAAAAAAAATTACACATCCATATTGGAATCGGGAAATAAAGGACCCACACAACTTTGATGGTTGATGAGATGTTGCCGGCAGACTTCCAACTTCGCAGAGACTATGGGGAAGCTGGTTAAAATGACTTTAAACAACTTGAAAGGCACACCCTTCATTTCATGTAAAAAACAAGGAGCGATAAATGAACACATTTGTTAGGGGGAAACAATGGGGGACAGACATTAAGGTGTGATCAGTCACTGAAAGGATTACTGTATCATAACTAAGGGGGGGGGGAAGGCCTCATTTTGTAATCTGTGCGTAACATTGTGGTGGGTGTAGCAAATGCACTCGTCATCTTTCATCCCCCCCCCCCCCCCCACCCCCCCCCCCCGGACCCCCAAATCAACATATTACTAGTATATCCAAGGGACCCGCTAATAAAGCTCCCCAGAGATGTTCAGCTCATTTTTTTAAATTTTATTATCCTTTACTAGAATAACATTTCGTTGTATGATAATGCGGTTGGCCGCACGGTTTGATCTGCCGGATCCTCCTCCACTTGAGTGGCCAATCAAGTTAATTAGATTACCAAATATGAATTCTAGTGTCAACAATTCCTGAGCACTGAATGCGGCTTATAATTCTACACGAACGCTGATTACATGACTCCAATCTTAATAAATGAAAAAAAAAAATCACAATTCTTATTTTTCTTCTCCCTTCATCAACCCATTATATCTTTCTTGTGAGAGCCAAACCGGCAGAGAGCTGCTAATAAAAAAAAAAAACAACTCATCTAATTAACGCGACAATCCTAAGGAAAATCATGATTCGTGCTATGCAAAAATTTATTATGGATTGGATGTGATTTCGTCCACTCGACGTTCCCCCCAGGCCAGATTTTACTTAATGTTTGTTCCTCCCGTTGTGGGCTGTTAAACATGTTTCCGGGATGGAACAGAACATTTGCAACAGTTTTCCGAGCGCTGCATTCCCAAGAAACTCCTTGGGAATTGTATGCGCCTTGATCTGTCCTAATTGCTTCGAGGAGTGTTAGAGAGCAACCTTTTCTTGCATCGTCAATATAGAAATAATTTACACGTGTATAATTTAGCTAAAGCTAAAACACTCAAAATTATGCGCATAACCTACAATGATTAAGAGTTTTCAAATTTCATAAATCTTTTAATGACAGGCATAAAGCCTGGACGTATGTTAAAATTCTCTTAGAGTCATTAAACTTTCATACGTAGCGCCGCCACGAATACTTTTTAAATCCTTTCAATTAAGTTGCCTTTGTTCGTGTATTTCTTTGTTTGAGGCAAAATCTTCGGACGGCTAATTGACCCACTTCCGACATATTATCGAAAATGAAAATAGTCACTTAAACTCGTTGCCATTGACACCTTTATAACAATGACTATCAAGTCTTGCATCATCAGAACAATGAATATTAATTAAAATACAAATCGAAGCTGGATTTTGAAATGTAGCTATGAAGTAAGGATACACTTACTCAAAAGAGCCAACATCGGCCATTTGACGTAGAGTGACAAGAATGGAGGGTCAGTGTCAACTCTCGTGTCAGACTGGACACCACTGAATGTCTCGTGGGTGATACTAATCTCAATCACTCGCGAGTCCGCTGGTCATTGACCAGATCAGGATGGGGAAAGTTGATTGGTCAAATAAGTAGGTCAATATAAGTGTGAATTGAAATTCGGACAACATAAGTGTTATTTTTTTAGGGGTAAAATATAGAATGTGATTTAATGTAATAGTTTTATTAGCGGGTCACTACAGAATGTGATTTGATGTAATAGTTTTGTTAGTGGGTCACTATAGAATGTAATTTAATGTCATAGTGTTTTATTATTTGGCCACTATGGGTGTAACGGACTAAGGCAGACATTTTTCAACCTTTTCCGAGGTCTGCAGTCCCCCAACTATTCTATTTACTAGCCTCACAATCCCAACTATTCTATTTACTAGCCTCACACCCCCAACTATTCTATTTACTAGCCTTACACCCCCAACTATTCTATTTACTAACCTCACACCCCCAACTATTCTACTTACTAGCCTCACACCCCCAACTATTCTATTTACTGGCCTCACACCCCCAACTATTCTTTTTACTAGCCTCACACCCCCAATTATTCTATTTAGTAGCCTCACACCCCCAACTATTCTATTTACTAGCCTCACACCCCCAACTATTCTTTTTACTAGCCTCACACCCCCAACTATTCTATTTACTATCCTCACACCCCCAATTATTCTACTTACTAGCCCCACACCCCTTAAAAAAGTTTCAAATTGAAAAAGTGTTTGTTGAATTACAAAAAGGACCGCCGAATTAAAAAAAAAAAAGAAGGGAAAAAAAGTTAAATTTTAATGAATAAATAAATAAAATAAATACAAATTTATACCAGAACTTCAAAGCCAATATGATTTTGAGAACATGTATTATCTTTCTTTCGAAACCCAGAACTGCCTTCTGGCACACGAGGTTAGGAAAGCCTTTACTTGAGAATTAAAATTAAAAAAAAGTTAATGATGCAGATGTGTTAATGGTTAGAAGCACACGCGAGGACATCAAAGAAAGCAATACTGCTAATAATACATTTGCAGCCACTAAACATTTGATTTTATCATCTGGCTCCCTTCCAGGTACATACTTTGGCCGATGACTGATTGATCCATGAATATATAAAAAGCGGCTTAAATAATATCACAACCAGCAGGATTTTAAACAATAAATTAAATAAAATGTTCATATTCCTAACATCTACCTTGGGGAAGTATCAAATCTTGGACCCTGAGGCTAGTGGAACTCTCCGAGATGCCATAACCACTACCCTTTAAAAAAAAAAATCTTTCATACTAACTTCGCTTTTGTTTGTTTGTTTGTTTGCTTGAGACGAAAATCTCCAGACGGCTAATTGACCCACTTCCCGTCATCCCATTGAACTGAAACTTGGCACATAGACTCGTTTGCCGATGACAACACGGTGTATCAAATGTTCAGCCCCACCCTTTCATTACCCGAGATTACATTTTATACAGGATTTATAACAATTTTTGTTGTTTTTGTTTTTGGGGGCTGTGTTTCACCTCGTTCTCCACATCCTTGTTAAATAGCTTTTTTAAAAATCTCAATATAAACTTCTCAAGTCCAAGTTTTATTCTCCTAGTTATCGTTGGTCGTTCATTACCTAAACAAATAAAATAATAATAATACCCGTTGCTATATTTAAGGACATCGGTCAGTCACGTGGTCTGATATTTATTGGGCTCAAGAACAGACGACCACGCCGCACAGGGTCCTTAATGAAATGGGTCGTGTCGCCGGCACGACTTAACCGTTTGGCATTTTGAGTCCCGCCGACAGGGACGGTGTAACGTTTGTGAGCAGTTTTCTGAACACATGACCTTTAGGGCCATCTTCCTCGAGTGGTCAGTCCCCAAATGATCGCGATGACATTTCTGTTGTTTCAGTTGATGCATCAGCTGTCATGGCTGCTGTGACCGCTTAGGCTGCTGGTGCAGGTCAATGGCCATTGCATCAAGTTGAGCGTAGTGGATTGTGCATCAGGAACATTTAATGTGGCTCAGTTTTAGGTGAATTAGAGAGTGAAACTGTTGTGAGAGAGTGAGACTATGATGAGTGAACTATGGTGAGAGATTTAAACTATGGTGAGTCAATGTATTACTTAATTGTATATTTAATAGTTTTATCACGAACATGACACAGTGAGTAACATGTAAAAAAATGAGAATGACGGTGTCTGGTATGAGTCATTGGAGTAGGTTAGCTTAAGAAAGCTGTAGCAAGGGTCTATTGGCCCTGTGAACGTAACAAAAGTCTATTGACCACGTGAAAGTAGCAAGAAACTATTGGCCCTGTGAATATAGCAATAATCTATTGGGCCTGTAAACGTAGCAAGAGTCTATTGGCCCTGTGAACGTAGCAAGAGTCTATTGGCCCTGTGAACGTAGCACGAGTATATTGGCCCTGTGAACGTAGCACGAGTATATTGGCCCTGTGAACGTAGCACGAGTATATTGGCCCAGTGAACGTAGCACGAGTATATTGGCCCAGTGAACGTAGCACGAGTATATTGGCCCAGTGAACGTAGCACGAGTATATTGGCCCTGTGAACGTAGCACGAGTATATTGGCCCTGTGAACGTAGCACGAGTATATTGGCCCTGTGAACGTAGCACGAGTATATTGGCCCAGTGAACTTAAAGTCAAATCAGGTAATAAATCATCATCAGTTGTTTTTTTTTTTTTGAAATCTTTTCAACGTTTAATTATAAGGAAGTTAACGCAAATGGCAATGTGTCTTAAAGTCAAATCAGGTAATAAATCATCATCAGTTGTTTTTTTTTTTTTTTGAAATCTTTTCAACGTTTAATTATAAGGAAGTTAACGCAAATGGCAATGTGCATGTCTCTGGGAGAAAAGAAGTACCGGTTGATTAACAGAATATGGTGAAAGCATTTTTTCTTCCAAGCATCTCTCCAGTGGCGTACTGACGCCACCCCCCCCCCTTTTTTTCCACCAACCGGAGGAAGTCAAGTGACTCCCGACCACCCCGAGAAAAATGAGCACAACAATGATGTACAGCTATAGGCCTATTAAAAAGAATCTAAAATTTATTTCAAAACATTTGTAAAAAGAATTCTAAATGGTACGCCTAAGTTTCACCGATTAAAATTAGTGAAATCCTGCAACCAGATATCGAGGGCATACAACCCCGGCGCCAAGACTGGCTGAATTCAACATATGTGGGGCTGGAGAGCGCCGGATTTAGAGCTGCCGTAGGTTGCCATTATCCTCCCTTTTGGTGTTAATAAATACCCCCCCCCCCCCCATCTCCAAAAACCTGAAATGCCCCCCTCAAATCAAGTTCCTTGAAAGCAACACTGAGAAAGATAATCCAGGTATAGGACACGCCCCTTATTTATCCCAAAATATTGACATTAGTTTCTAGTTGGACAAACAATAGATGAGACATTCAAGCACTAATTAAGTAATAACTAAACAATTCCAATAAGTGGAGAAGTCAAAAACAGAGACAGAGAGAAGGAGAGAGAGAGAAAATGGGAGGTGGAAACGGGAGATGAGGGAGGGAGAGAGAGAGAGGCAAAGAGAGAGAGAGAGCGAGAGAAACGAGAAAAGGCTTTCTCGTTAAGTTTTCTACTTTGAAACTAACGCTCCCACGTAAGATGTGTCGGGCATCGAAGCAAGATGTATTTTAAGAACGCCCCTTGCGCCCACCCTTAGCTCTCACACAAGAATTGAGCTGCATGTACTTTAAGAATGCCCTTTGCGCCCACCCTTAGCTATCACACAAGAATTGAGCTGCATGTACTTTAAGAATGCCCTTTGCGCCCACCCTTAGCTATCACACAAGAATTGAGCTGCATGTACTTTAAGAACACCCTTTGCGCCCACCCTTAGCTATCACACACGAATTTAGCTGCATGTACTTTAAGAACGCCCTTTGCGCCCACCCTTAGCTATCACACAAGAATCTAGCTGCATGTACTTTAAAAATGCCCCTTGCGCCCACCCTTAGCTATCACACAAGAATTGAGCTGCATGTATTTTAAGAACGCCCCTTGCGCCCACCCTTAGCTGCACGAAACAGCTGCAACGGAACATCTCTTTTAATACAGCGGTTCAACACTGGACGGTGGAGATCCACTTAAATCTCAAATGTGACATGGACTGACAACTCAATCTCTAATTAGGGTCAAGTCAAAATTCAAATGTGACATGGATTGAAAAATCAATCTAATAAATGTGTCAACTCAAAATTCAAATGTGACATGGAATGACAACTCAATCTCATAAATGTGTCAACTCAAAATTCAAATGTGACATGGAATCACAACTCAAACTAATATTGTATATATGTAAATACGAACAATGAATGACAATGTTAGGCGTGCAACAAATGTAACAATTCACCGCACACAGTCACGTGATTCAATCCAAGGTAGAGTAAAATGCAATCATAACAATGTTGGACTGCGAAGTCGGGGAATAGTAGAAAAGGGCATTTGTGAACTGAGAGAATTGAACTTATTCAAACTTCAGTCATAATTTTTGTTTCTTTATAAAATGGGACGCATATGTTCCAAAGTTTCGTGTGTGCAATATTCTACGGCATTAGTCGGAGTTCTGGAGTCAACTATTCCCCGAGTCCACATCCCTGAGCTCGACGTTTTTTTGTGTTTTTTTTACCTGACCGGCAGTCGTGTGGACTGCTATGACAGGAGAGTTTGTCAGGCTGGAATTGTCATCGTCAGACATTCCGCATGTTTGGCTCTCGGCGTCCAGGGCATTGCTGCTCCTCTCGTCAATATCCGACTCTGCCGAGTCCCAGTCGCTGGTCAGGCTAAACGACGCCCCCAGCGACGACAGGGTCGACTGCCGCTTGACCCTGACCGAACTTGACCCCCAGTGTTCGGGCGAGTCCTTCTGTCCGCGTCTGACCTCCTTCGAGCGAATGACCGGAGAGGGTTCTTGGCTGGATGACGTCACGTCTGGTTCGCTGACCCCGTCCTCACAGTCGTAGAACTCGTGGTCCTCGGATTTGTCTTTGGCGTTAAAGTCGCAGGAATGGCGCCGCACCTGGCCGGCGGACGGCGCCACCTGACCGCCCGTGCCATGGGAATGGAGACTGTGTCTGTCCGACCTGGGCTGACTGCGGAGCGAGGCCTCGGGTGGTAGACTGATGCTGGACGCCCCTGACAGGAGACTGTCCACAGATTTGCTCACCTGAGTGACATGTAAATCACATCCTGTCAATCACTAGCCATGAACATCATTTTAATAAAACTATTTAATTCCAAACTGATAAAAGTTCACTTTAAAATTAATGAGTATAATAAGAAAAGTTCATCAACTAATCTTCTAGCCACCCCCCCCCCCCAACCACATCAAACCTAAGTCCAAAGAAGTTTAGGGGCTCCTAGAGAAAATCCCAAACGCCTTTTTTTATTTTTATTTTGATTATTCACTTAAATTCTTTAACACGTGTAAGTCATAGCTTAGTTTAATCTTCGTAATGCCCATTGTGATCCCCACCCCACCTCCCAAAGGGACATTTAAGAATCTTGAAGACATCCCGCCGAACTGAAGGATGGTTGAACAGCAAGGCTCAATTGAAACTTATTGGAATACATGTCTTCTAGATTTACCTCAAATACAATTCTTCGAAACTTTCAACCGTCGAGAAGACATAATATTGGCAAATGTCATTTCCCCCGTTATGTATTAAATGTTACATGCATAACATCATAGGCCAATCTTTAGATCTGTTCAAAGTCATAGACTATTTGCATCCCATCAGCCGGAGACGTAAACTGGTGTTTTAAAATCTGATCATTCAAGAAAAGGTAACTCAGAAGCCAACTTACCACATCCGCCTGCTTTAACTCCGCTGTCCGGGGAAGCTGCGAGGCTGATAACTTCTTGCCCGCCCCTTTGCCGACCTTCTGACCACGCCTTAACAAGAAAGCCGGGATGTAGCTCCTGGGAGGTGTTCTGTTGGGTTGCGCCATGGTGAGACTAGGATGGCCGGTCTTAACATCCTCCGACACCGGTCCGCAGTTACGGCTCGGGACGTGACGTCATCGACGCAAGGGCAACCATATTTTTTTACCGAAACACACCGTCACATGGCAGAAATAGAACCCGAAGATGCCAAAGCAACACCGCTCATAATATCCCAGAAATATCACAGATGATTAGGGGCAAGTCACGGAGGCCTGTCTGGTCACGTGATCACGAAAATTGAGATTATTTGTTCAGACGAAGTGTGAATCAGACGATAAATGTCATGAAATGACGGGTACGAGGCGAGACGCCAGGAGATGACAACACCAACGGGCAACAACGTCCCGCAGACGTAACGCTTGATTCTATTTAATTCCTAGTTTTGTTTACGGTCTCAAAATCGACCTTTAGGAGACAACCACTAGTCCGTTAAATCACATCTTAATGTTTCAGTAATCTTGTGCGACTAATGAATACACAAAAATAACAGGTCAATGGAAACAGTTGGACTCAATCGTGCATACTTAAGACAAGATATTAGCCATATGAGGATTAACGCAATGTGCACTGTACAACCGCGTTAGGAAGTCAAGATTAGTGAAGCTGGTTGGGGTCTCAAATGATCCCTTGGCGCTAAACACCACACAGGAAACCATCAGTGGCGGCGGACGGCGCCCCATGACCACCCGACACCATCCCGTTATAAGACTTTAAGGCGATTACCCTCATGGCAGAATAACACATTAGAATGTAAACAGAATGCAGTCCCGTTATCTATTTGAATAATTACACAACACCACTGGGAGCACCAGTCACAGAATGGGCAACATCGTAAAGCGTTTGGAACATCATAAAACACAACATGTTTTTTTTATATGAAATTTTACATGATTTGAAATAGGAGTCGCTGTCACACAACGGCCTTGTTCCGGAAAACAGCTGCAGCTACAACAAATCCAACACACGTGTCTTAGAACTTGAAGTTATTGAAGATATTTACCCTACACACTGTGTATATTCACACCATATTGTGTGTGTGTGTGTGCGTGGAGGGAGGGAAAGGTGTGTGTTTGCGTGTGGGTGGGAGGGGGGCAGCGTGTATCGGAACACTTGATCTCGTCAACAAGACGCTAAAAGGATTTACTTTAGTATTAAAAATAACTTTTCTTCTTTTAAGCGTCAGGTTCGCCATTCAGTCAACCACCCGCCCCATTTGAAGTCGCCACTATAATATATAGTTAATATGTATTTTAAATATCGCTGGTATTCGGTGAGGTCTGTTAGACTCGTCAAAACAAGTGGATGAGTTAGGACACATGCAAAGAAAAAAATCGCTGAAATGTTAGTTCAAATTTGCACCAAGGCTTTTTAAAAAAAAATAATTTTCATGCAATATTTGTACATTTAAATATGATGGAGCACGGTTAAGATTTTTAGCTAAAAAAAACACAAACCCCCCCCCCCCCCCCAAAAAAAAAACAAAAAAACACAACATTTGCACACCTAAGCCACCTGGAAGAAGTAATAGTCGACTTATTCCGCTTTTAAATCCGTAAAATATTCGCAAAACTAACAAATGATTGGGGCCATACATTGACTGAGGGAATACAATGATTGAGGCCGTACCATGATTGATGCCATACAACGATTGAGGCCATGTGACGATTAGAGTATACAGTTGATCCACAGGTTCCACGACACAAGATAAATCCAGATACTTTAAACACATGCTGATGGATAATGGATGATACAATGAAGAACCATTGGCTTGAAACCGCTTTGACACACTTCAAAGCCTTGTAGATTTCCTAAACGTTTTCTTTACCGTTGCCACACATGTTTTGACCACCATCTTCTGTGACGCACTTCCGGTTTGTCTAATCCAAATAATACTGACAAATGGATGTTTCTACCTCTTTCTAAATGCCACCCTCCACCTTTTTTTTTCCCTGTTGTAGTGACATGCAAACTGTGCGCAGATGCTACTTCTTCTGTGACTTACAAGTCACTATTGACTAGTCAGGCAAGATAAACCAACATCGCGTTAGCATAGGGCCCGCGGGCCGTAGTTTTCCGACCCCTGCTGTAGAACTATAGACTGAAATCGGACATATATATAGAGGTCACGCATCGCTGACTCTCAATGTGTCGTAAACAAGCGCTTGGTAGAATCAGTGGTGGTGTGAGTGTATGGGGGGGGGTGGGTTTGCCCCTAGTTTGAAAAAATTTGAATGGATTGCTTTGAAATCTTATTTTTAAAAGGGACCCCCCCCACCCCAGTAAAAAACGCAATAGAAAATAGATTTTGTAAAATAAATTTTGTAATCAACATAAAATTGTAGTATTTGAATGGGAGGTAAGGTCATTGTATTTGGCAAATAGATGCCCATGTACACTAATGTACTGTTCCATTTGTCCCTGCTACACGGGTACCTTTACGGTGGCAAGTGGGCCGGCTTAAGGATCCCTGGCGGGCCGGATCTGAACTGTGGGTCGTAGTTTGAGGACCGCTCTGCTAGAAGGACCGTTAATTTAATATTAAGCGAAGTTACGGAATCAATAAGCACACGTCAATCTTCACCTGCCGTACAGCCATTCCGCTTTTATGGCCTTGACCTGGGCAGTCTTTCATAGTTAAAGGAGCGGCGCAGGGCCGAGATGTCGCTGTTTATATCGACGGCAGTGTCCTGTTGTTTTATTCGTTGATTGAAAAACATTAAAAGCGACGCCGTCCACTGATGCACGCGCACATCTGTTGGTCACTGTGGGCGTTTCAATCATTCAACTGCATTAGGTCGTGACAAAAATCAATGGAGCGTTAATTAAACGATCGTGAAACCTTAGGTTGTCCCGTTCGGAATCCAGTTCGTAGTCAAGTTCGTAGTCCGGTTCGTTGTCCGGTTCGTTGT
Source organism: Lymnaea stagnalis (assembly GCA_964033795.1). Classification (NCBI taxonomy): domain Eukaryota; kingdom Metazoa; phylum Mollusca; class Gastropoda; family Lymnaeidae; genus Lymnaea; species Lymnaea stagnalis. The sequence goes on along the minus strand of CAXITT010000152.1, from coordinate 1,278,427 downwards.
CCGGTTCGTAGTCCGGTTCGTTGTCCGGTTCGTTGTCCGGTTCGTTGTCCGGTTCGTTGTCCGGTTCGTTGTCCGGTTCGTTGTCCGGTTCGTTGTCCGGTTCGTTGTCCGGTTCGTTGTCCGGTTCGTTGTCCGGTTCTACTAACAAGGGTTCTAAACGCCGTATCAATAAACGACTTTAAAAAAAAAAAAAACCCTGTCCCTCGATCTGGACCCCCCCCCCCTTTCCTCCCCAACTCTTCGAGCACTTGCTAAACGAATACTTAAAAGATCGATATTATGTGAGTGATTGTAAGAAGCCGGTCTAATACCAAGAGACAGCTGTGTCAGTCCTCTTTCATTACGGGAAATCGATTATTAGTTCATGTCTTAGGCCTGGAGATAGTGCAGGATTCGAATTCTCATTTCTGCAGCAAAAGGAATCGATACCGATCTCAGGACAAATTCCCAAAACCCACATCTAAAAGGTCAATAATTCAAAAAAGAGTTGAATTAAATAATCTCCCCTGTCTTGGTCGTCGATAAGTTCAGGAGAGTGTGTAGCATTAAAGTGAATAACAGAATTTGTATAAAGAAATAAGAGAATGCGATAAAGCGCTAAGAACACAACAAAAAAATCTGTGTAAAGAAAGAATGAGCGCTATAGACTCTAATGATGTACAAAATGGAGAACCTTTGTTGGAATATGGAGTTAAGGACCCGGGGTCAAAGCAATGACTCTTTTAAAAAGAACTCAACAGCTTATTTCTGATAGCTTAAAGTTGAGCTATTGGGGTTTGTCAGATCTCAGGCGACGAGACGTCACAGTGCACTACGCAATGGTATTGTTTTTAGAACGTTATTTGTAAGGAGTGGCTGCTAACAATGGATTTTAAGCATATACATGACAAAAACAACTTTGTGTGTTGGTAGAATCTTTGGTGCATTACAGTTGTAAACAGGGTTTAACCCACATCGTTGACTTCCCAGTTAACTTAGAAGTACTGAACGGCTGTTTGAGAGCTTGGCCAAACGGAATGCCCGGATGTTCTGTTAAATGAATAAGAGCTGATCTCATGTCACGCAAAAATTATAAAATTAACCTCTTTAAGTTCATTCCAGTACCTGAAAAAGGTTTAGATTAAACTTGGGTACAGCATGTCAACGGCCGAGATGAAAATGGCCACGTCAGACATATTTTTGATAAATAAAAATTTAGCTGAAATCTAAGAATGAAAGGTTTCAAAATTCTACTTTTGATAATAGGAGTGAATTACCGCTTGGTAGACTGGTTTGACAGTTGAGGGGATTCAAACTCCCTCCAAAGCTTTAATCTTATTTGACCATCCCGTTACACGATGTCCTGTTTACAAATATAATCTTAATCAAAACTTCCACAAAAGGCAAACATGTTTACCCGTTAATTAGACCATCACATTTACTGTAGAAAACAATTTCCATGCACCAGATGGAGGCACTTTTTTTTTTTTTTAACACTCGCAACAGCACACCCAAAGCTCACACGACCTACTCCCCGACCAGCTGTTACAGAAAATGACACACAACTTAATGGACACCACACTAGGCGCCCTTTATAAGCAGAGCTGGCTGGTGGCTTAAGGCCCTGTGATCTAAATGGCCCCACGCTTGCCAATTACTAAATATTATTTGTGTTAAAGAATTCAATACTTGGCCACCAGCCCCCAGGGGACGGGTTAGTGTTGAGCTTCATGTCACTTTAACGGCTTGCTGCCTCGTTAAAATTTCAATACAAGTCCGGTAACAATGAAGTGTTTTGATCAGAGCGAGGCGATGACTTATGGGGGATATCATAAAAGGACAAATTTAACGGACAACTTGTCCGGACAACCAGCCCAGATTAGTAACAATGACATTTAAACAATCATCGTCTTTTTAAAGTGTTTCACAGGGGAAGAGGACATGTGGAAGAATGATGAAAGGTGGATGATGATGACAGGGTGTAAGATTATGGCAGGTGGAAGGTGATGACAGATGATGACAGGTGGATGATATAGCAAGATGTAAGATTATGGCAGGTGGAAGGTGATGACAGTTAGATGATGACAGGCGGAAGGTGATGACAGATGATGACAGGTGGATGATGATGACATGTGGATGATGATGACATGTGGATGATGATGGCAGGTGGATGATGATGGCAGGTGGATGATGAAAGGGTGTAAGATTATGGCAGTTGGAAGGTGATGACAGATGATGACAGGTGGATGATGATGACAAGGTGTAAGATTATGGCAGGTGGAAGGTGGTGACAGATGATGACAGGTGGATGATGATTACAGGGTGTAAGATTATGGCAGGTGGAAGATGATGACAGATGATGACAGGTGGATGATATAACAGGATGTAAGATTATGGCAGGTGGAAGGTGATGGCGGTTAGATGATGACAGGCGGAAGGTGATGACAGATGATGACAGGTGGATGATGATGACATGTGGATGATGATGACAAGGTGTAAGATTATGACAGGTGGAAGGTGATGACAGATGATGACAGGTGGATGATGATGACAGGGTGTAAGATTATGGCAGGTGGAAGGTGATGACAGATGATGACAGGTGGATGATGATTACAGGGTGTAAGATTATGGCAGGTGGAAGGTGATGACAGGTTGAAGAGTGATGAAAGGTTGTGGATGACAAATGGAGGAATGATGACATTTAGATGATGACAGGTGGTCGATGACAGGTGGTGCATGACAGGTGGATAACGATGACAAATGGAAGAATAATGAAAGTTAGATGATGACTTGAGGATGATGACTACTTGAGGATGATGACTTGTGGATGATGGCAGTTGGTGGATGACAGGCTGATGATTATAGATAAATTACATGTGGATGATGACATGTGGATGGTGGCAGGTGGATGATGACACGTACATGATGGCAGTTGGTGAATAACATGTGGATAATGGCAGTTGATGGATGACATGTGGTTGATGACATGTGGTTGATGTCATGTGGTTGATGTCATGTTGTTGATGTCATGTGGTTGATGCCATGTGGTTGATGTCATGTGGTTGATGGCATGTGGTTGATGGCATGTGGTTGATGGCATGTGGTTGATGGCATGTGGTTGATGGCATGTGGTTGATGGCATGTGGTTGATGGCATGTGGTTGATGGCATGTGGTTGATGGCATGTGGTTGATGGCATGTGGTTGATGGCATGTGGTTGATGGCATGTGGTTGATGGCATGTGGTTGATGGCATGTGGTTGATGGCATGTGGTTGATGGCATGTGGTTGATGGCATGTGGATGATGACACCTGGATTGATATGTGTATAATTACAGGTGGATGATGACATGATGTAAGATTATGACAGGCAGAAGGTGATGACAGGTGGTGATGACAGGTGGTGATGACAGGTGGTGATGACAGGTGGTGATGACAGGTGGTGATGACAGGTGGTGATGACAGGTGGTGATGACAGGTGGTGATGACAGGTGGTGATGACAGGTGGATTATGACAGGTGGAAGATGACATGTGTAGCAATTATGACAGATAGACGTAACATCTGTTTTTTCCCCCATTGATATGGATATTTCTACTAACTCGTGCAAAGGCGTAACGATACAAAAGGGTAAAGGGTGGTAAAAACGTGATTTTGTCAAACTGTGCTCTGGCCCGGCGAGTCTCCCCATATTTCCCGTGTTAAACACCCGCCTGGGAGCAGCAATAATATTTTTAATAATGTCAAGCAGCTGGTTAGTAAAGCTTTTCATGGGCCTCACTGACTCAGTCCTTGTTAATGTGATTAAATAAACGTGATGAACTTTATAAGGCTTCCTCCACTATTTCAAATAAAAGGACCACTTTGAAGACAATATTAAAAAAAAAAAAAGCAACAGTATGGTATTGTTCAATGTTAGGTGAAGATTATTGAATAATTTAAAATATCAAAACTATCTTTAAAGGTCGCTGTAAATAACGTAAGAAGCCGCTGTCAAAAACATAACAGGCCACTGTCAACACTATAACAGGCCACTGTCAACACGATAACAGACCGCTGTCAAACACTATAACACGCCGCTGTCTAACACTATAACAGGCCGCTGTCAAACACTATAACAGGCCACTATCAACACTATAACAGGCCGCTGTCAAACACTATAACAACACAATAACAGGCCACTGTCAACACTATAACAGGCCGCCGTCAAACACTATAACAGGCCACCGTCAAACAATATAACAGGCCAATGTAAACACTATAACAGGCCGCTGTCAAACACTATAACAGGCCGCCGTCAAACACTATAACAGGCCACTGTCAACACTATAACAGGCCACTGTCAACACTATAACAGGCCACTGTCAACACTATAACAGGCCGCTGTCAAACACTATAACAGGCCGCTGTCAAACACTATAACAGGCCGCCGTCAAACACTATAACAGGCCGCTGTCAAACACTATAACAGGCCGCTGTCAAACACTATAACAGGCCGCTGTCAAACACTATAACAGGCCGCTGTCAAACACTATAACAGGCCGCTGTCAAACACTATAACAGGCCGCTGTCAAACACTATAACAGGCCGCTGTCAAACACTATAACAGGCCGCTGTCAAACACTATAACAGGCCGCTGTCAAACACTATAACAGGCCGCTGTCAAACACTATAACAGGCCGCTGTCAAACACTATAACAGGCCGCTGTCAAACACTATAACAGGCCGCTGTCAAACACTATAACAGGCCGCTGTCAAACACTATAACAGGCCGCTGTCAAACACTATAACAGGCCGCTGTCAAACACTATAACAGGCCGCTGTCAAACACTATAACAGGCCGCTGTCAAACACTATAACAGGCCGCTGTCAAAAACTATAACAGGCCGCCGTCAAACACTATAACAGGCCGCCGTCAAACACTATAACAGGCCGCCGTCAAACACTATAACAGGCCGCTGTCAAACACTATAACAGGCCGCTGTCAAACACTATAACAGGCCACTGTCAAACACTATAACAGGCCGCTGTCAAACACTATAACAGGCCGCTGTCAAACACTATAACAGGCCGCTGTCAAACACTATAACAGGCCGCTGTCAAACACTATAATAGGCCCCATGAATGAAATCGTCAGTTTTACATCTTCTGAGATACTTTCTGACTACAAGATGATGGACTTGTTACAGGATCGACTTGTTACAAAGACTAGCAAGCAAGCATCGCATTGTTACAGGATGGTCTTATAAAGACTACACAGCAAAGACAGACTTGTTACACAAACGGGTTGCACGGATAACACAAGAGACATATTCATGTTCAGGTGTAGGTGACTTACAACTTTGGCTAGTAGGATCCGTGCATCGTGGTTTAGTGTCCAGAACATTAGTGATCAAACACAAGGAGGAGGACCAGCAAACTGTGGTGCCATCATTAGCCACGTTATACTTGAGTATGTTGGCCACACAGGACCAGCAAACTGTGGCGCCATCATTACCCCCGTTATACTAGAGTATGTTGGCCACACAGGACCAGCAAACTGTGGCGCCATCATTACCCCAATTATACTAGAGTATGTTGGCCACACAGGACCAGCAAAGTGTGGCGCCATCATTACCCCCGTTATACTAGAGTATGTTGGCCACACAGGACCAGCAAACCGTGGTGCTATTATTAGCCACGTTATCCTATATTATTTTGGCCTCACTGCACATAGTAATAACGCAGGGATATGTTAATGAGCATTAATTGGTAACAATTATTATTTTGTTTTACTAAAAGACCGATGCTGGCACATAATTAACTGCGTTATTGCTAGTGGAGAATTATTAACCGTCAAAGGTTATTTCAGTAAACAATGCGAACGTTGTAGCTTTTCAATGATGAAGTTTACAAAGGCCACCCAAGATTACTCAAACAATACTTTTTTTTTTTGAACGTGGCTCTGACCTACCAATCCGACATCTGATGCCAGATTTCACGCCCATCAGGTTGCTACTTCACCCACTATCGCTGGTTTTGTTCGGCTATCGAAAATGCCATTAAGAAAAGATGGCGGGGAATTCATTAAAAATATAATCCAATTATCGTTTTTTTTATTATTTAAGTTGAATTGAATATACCGCTTTAATGCGTGGATGCAAAGTGATGTCTGCTAACTACCACAGCACACCTGTTGTTCCTTTGTACACTAATTTTATGTACTAAGCACATGGGCATGTTCCGTGGCCGTGTAAAATACAAGCTGGTGCACATATCTAATACAAGCTGGTGCACATATCTAATACAAGCTGGTGCACATATCTAATACAAGCTGGTGCACATATCTAATATAAGCTGGTGCACATATCTAATACAAGCTGGTGCACATATCTAATACAAGCTGGTGCACATATCTAATACAAGCTGGTGCACATATCTAATACAAGCTGGTGCACATATCTAAATACAAGCTGGTGCACATATCTAATACAAGCTGGTGCACATATCTAATACAAGCTGGTGCACATATCTAATACAAGCTGGTGCACATATCTAATACAAGCTGGTGCACATATCTAATACAAGCTGGTGCACATATCTAATACAAGCTGGTGCACATATCTAATACAAGCTGGTGCACATATCTAATACAAGCTGGTGCACATATCTAATACAAGCTGGTGCACATATCTAATGCAAGCTGGTGCACATATCTAATACAAGCTGGTGCACATATCTAATACAAGCTGGTGCACATATCTAATACAAGCTTGTGCACATATCTCCATTTTGAACAAAATTATATTTACATACAGACACATACTCACAAATAATGATTCTCTAGGTGTGTTTTAATGAAGGCCTGCACAGCATTTACGGCCCGCTGGCCACATGCGGCCCGCCAGCACCCACTTTGTGCCCCGCGAAATAACAAATATGTATTATCTATGTGATAATAATGTACTCATACAATGTAATAAAAAAATATTTTCATTTATTTGAATCCATAAAAGAATCTTATAAAAAAATCTTGTAACGTCCATGGTGTTGTATGAGGGTGTGTTCGGTTTATATGAAGAATCTTATAAGGTCCCAGATGTTCTATGTGGATAAGTTCAGATTATATAAACAGGAAAAATCTTGGAATGTGTTATTAGACAACTCACAAGTGCCGCCATTGGAAACTACGGGTGTAGTATAATCAGACTCATTAATTGTTCGAAGTGGCGAAGCAATGGGGTGCCAAGAAGAGGGAATGCCAGGATGAGTGGGTGCCAAGAAGGGGGAGGGGGGCGCCCGAACGGCACTTTTGGGAATTATATATATAACAATTATATTAAATGGTGGTGTCTTTTGTTTGTTTATTGGGGAAGGAAGTCACACTTTTGAGAGTTGCATTTAGAATCAACATCTGTGCTAAAAGTAGCAGGAAAAGGTGCTATAATTAGACACTGCATGCTTGCACATTATGACTAAATGTTGATTTAGCATTTTGTAAAACAACAAATCAACTAACAAACATTTTAAAAAAATTTAAAAATTTAGATTAAAGATGAATGATGTTTTGTTGACGTCACACAATAGCTAACTACAAATGATGCTGATATTAGATCTAGAATTGTTTGTAAAGGTCAGTCACTCAGTTGATTTAAACTACAACCGTACATTTAAAACACATTACCAGGGTGACTGTTAAAACACATTACCAGGGTGGCGGTTAAAACACATTACAAGAGGAAATGGTAAACATAAGATGTGGTTGAAAACAGTTTACCGGGACTACGGTTAAAACGCATACAAATGTTTTTTAAAGGAAGTACGGTAAAACAAGTGAGCATCAGGACACATGTAGAGCACACTGCGAGCACTACGAGAAGGAGACGTATGGAAAACAGGAAGACCATTCACATATCCAGTGACAGAACCATTTACAGAAGCATTGACATATCCAGTGACAGAACCATTTACAGAAGCATTGACATATCCAGTGACAGAACCATTTACAGAAGCATTGACATATCAAGTGACAGAACCATTTACAGAAGCATTGACATATCCAGTGACAGAAACAGCGTCGGGCTATCCCAGGCGCATTACCATGTTTCTTTGAAGTCTTTTCTGTGATTTATGGATTAAGTGGATATTTCTCGCCCATCCACCTTGTATCTACTACCCTACACTTAACACACTTCCATAGTAACGTGACCCCAGTAACATGACCACAGTAGCATGACCACAGTAACATGACCACAGTAACATGACCACAGTAGCATGACAAATTCGGTCCTGTTTTGTTTTGGTTTAGGTTTTCAATTTCATGTTCCTTTACTAAATAAAACAATTCCAATACATTGATGTTTCTTTCGAGCTGGTCACAACTGGCAGCTGACCAAAACAAATAACGTACGGGTAATTGTTTAAGAAAGCATCACTGCCTTAACACGACACAGAAACTTTAGTGGTTAAAAACTGAAGACAGAGACAACGCCAGAGTATGTAAAGCACCAACACTGCTGAAGGCAACACAGAAACTTAAGGGTTTAAAAACTGAAGGCAGACAGAGACATCTGATGGCCACAGTGAGTAAAGCCCCAACACTGCCTATCACAACACAGAAACTTTAGTGTTTAAAGATGGACCTGATGGCCACAGTGAGTAAAGCACCAACACTGCCTATCACAAAGCAGACTCTTCAGATTTTACCGAATCCTCCCCCCCCCCCTCCACACGGTAAATCTATGCACAACCAATAAACAATTTTCACACATAATTGTCGAGCGTTTATGTGGCACTAACAAAAACGGTAGTGTTTTCATCCCACGCAGTTATTATCTCACAACACAACACCCGAATTGTGGCGCTCAAACCGACTCGTGCACGACGATTACTCACTCGTGACCTCTGCGGGGCGTGGAGAGTGGTAGGTGGAGAGGGCGCCACAGCTGCAGCACCGGTAACGATTTCTCTGCGCCCCCCACCCGCCCCGGATAGAGCTAGGGTCCAAGAGACAGTGCCCGAGCAACTAGTGGCCTTCCTTAAACATCTCCTGACCTACATTGGTGTCGCTTCGTATGTTTACCATAAGGAAAGGAATTTTCTCACCACCACACCCTTAACTCCAACACACCCCCCTCCCCCCCCTCACATCCGCTCCTGAAATGTTTCTCAAGATAATTCTTACGAAATAACCAGCGCCATCGTGGGATTGTGGTGGGGGGAGGGTAAGTTGGTGGATTACTTGACGTCACAATCCACTGTGCGGTGGAACTGCCTTGTGATGCGTTCATTGACATTGTGGTACGTTCATTGACATAATCAGTTCTCGAGCTAACTTTAAAAGAACACGTTTTCAAAATAGATGTCGTCATCGTAATTCATTTGGTCGTCATCCACAGTGGATTTAACACAATTTGGGTTTTGTGTTTTTTTTGTGGTGGGGGGGGGGTGTAAGATTTGCTTCAGCTAACAGCAAAGACATTTATGACATGGAAAATGTGTTGGTACCAGCTTTCTTACCCCATGACCTCATTGTCCCACGCCCCCTAGCGCCATGTTTAGTAAATACATAAGCCACATCGACAAATATTTCCACACACACACACCCAAACTGTTTATTTGATGATAATTGTTTTACAAATAAGCCAGACGCTGATAAGCAGACGACCGCATAAGATGGCACAGTGATTGGAGAGCAGAGAAATATTCTCATGGGTGAATGCACCGCAAGGCACGAGGCCATAATTGTATGGCGCATTAAATAAGGCAACAGAAAAAAAAAAAAGAAAAAAAAGAAGAAGAAAAGCACCAGCTTAATGTATTAATTATTATTTTAAGTGGGGATTTTAGAAGTTCCTTTGGACAAAGGGGGGTCCCAAATTTTAGATCCGCAACAGTCCGCGAACCAGAGATGCAGGCTAACCATTGTAATTTTCCAAACCAAATGGATGTGTCTGTCATTGCAGCATGGAGTGTTCGTTGTAAAACATTTTGAAAGAATTTCACATATAGAGAAGGCGCGTTTGTGACCCCGCAATTGAAAGATTTAGATTGCAGTCAGAAATATGTCGTCTTAAGTTATTCGTATTACTATGGGGAGGATGACTTTTGTCTGACTATTGGGGTGGGGGCTGGGGTGGAGGGCTGAATTAAAAGTAAGAAGGACTGGGGTTGGATAAGAGCTTCTCGGGTAAAGACTGAAATAGAAGATTGCGTTAGCATCATAAGTTGATTTTATTTTAATTTTGGAGATTGAGTTGGGAGAATCATTTCAGAAAGTGGGTTCCGAAAGAGGGTTCAAGAAGTGGGTTCATAAAATGGCTTCAAAAATTGAGTTTAGAAAGTGGTCTCAGAGTGATTTCTGAAAGTGGAATCAAGAAGCCAACTTAGAAAAGGGTTTCAGAAAGTGGACCCAGAAAGTGGACACCAGAAAGTCGACCAAGAAAGGGGACTCAAAAAGTGGACTCAGAAAGTGGACCCAGACAGTGGACTCAGAAAGTGGACCCAGAAAGTGGACATCAGAAAGTGGACCCTGAAAGTGGACATTAGAAAGTCGACCCTGAAAGTGGACATCAGAAAGTGGACTAAAAAATTGGACTCAGAAAGTGGACTCGGAAAGTGGACATCAGAAAGTGGACTCAAAAAGTGGACCCAGAAAGTGGACATCAGAAAGTGAACCCTAAAAGTGGACATCAGAAAGTGAGTTCGGGGAGTCAGTTATGACACTGAATAGGAAGTTGGCACTTTGAGTCGCAGTACGCCCCGCCCAGTCTGATCAGATTGGATTAGCAAACATTTATCGAGACCAGCTACAGGATTTTATGCATGATCAACGACTTATTCACCTCTCTTGCACACGCATTTAAAAATAACACACCTAATTCTTTCTAGCTAACCCTGGCATCATTACTCCAGCTCCCCTGGCTGCAGGATCAAACAGAAAACAATTACTGATAACATACCGGCTGGCACGTGGAATAATTAATAAGGTACGCCGGACAGCTACGGCCAATAGATAACATTAGCACAGACATGCGACAAGGCCCTATAACCGATGGCATGATTGGAACTAGCAAACAATCAGACGCAATCAAGAAGGATCGATGGGCTGGGTAACAATAGCGTTGTCAAAATCCGATCTCAGATGGCAATCTTTTACGTTTACATAATAGGTGGTGCAGTGGATGGCCATCGTGAAGCATGCCCTGATATAACCCATTTGATGTGGGATTGGGGCTAAAAAAACAACAAAAAACAAAGTGATTTCGATTAGGAGCATTCTTCTTGGAGTCCAGTTGTAAGGAATATCAAAATTTAACGTTACGACGTCATTTTGCAGTGTCTTGATGTCAACACGATTCTAGTGACGTAGTTTCTCTATCTCTATCGCCGGGGTCGTCAAATAAGGTCGATAGTACAAGAGTTAGACAAGGAAGCACGCTGGGACTTACATAAGAGTATGGATTATTACAAGTACAGTTCCTAATTACGTTATCACATGTACAGTTCCTAACTACGTTATCACATGTACTGTTCCTAACTACGTTATCACATGTACTGTTCTTAACTACATTATCACATGTACAGTTCCTAACTACGTTATCACATGTACAGTTCCTAACTACATTATCACATGTACAGTTCCTAACTACGTTATCACATGTACTGTTCCTAACTACATTATCACATGTACAGTTCCTAACTACGTTATCACATGTACAATTCCTACCTACATTATCACATGTACAGTTCCTAACTACGTTATCACATGTACAGTTCCTAACTACGTTATCACATGTACAGTTCCTAACTACGTTATCACATGTACAATTCCTAACTACATTATCACATGTACAGTTCCTAACTACGTTATCACATGTACAGTTCCTAACTACGTTATCACATGTACAGTTCCTAACTACGTTATCACATGTACAGTTCCTAACTACGTTATCACATGTACAGTTCCTAACTACGTTAACACGTGCACATTTCCTAACTACGCACATACATGTACGTTTTCTGACTACGTTATGGACTTGTACATTTTCTGACCAAGTTAATACATGTACGTTTTCTGACCAAGTTAATACATGTACATTTTCTGACCAAGTTAATACATGTTCATTTTCTGACCAAGTTAATAGATGTACATTTTCTGACCACGTTAATACATGTACATTTTCTGACCAAGTTAATACATGTACATTTTCTGACCAAGTTAATACATGTACATTTTCTGACCAAGTTAATAATGTATATTTTCTGACCAAGTTAATACATGTACATTTTCTGACCAACTTAATACATGTACATTTTCTGACCAAGTTAATACATGTACATTTTCTGACCAAGTTAATACATGTACATTTTCTGACCAAGTTAATACATGTACATTTTTTGACCAAGTTAATACATGTACATTTTTTGACCAAGTTAATACATGTACATTTTCTGACCAAGTTAATACATGTACATTTTCTGACCAAATTAATAATGTACATTTTCTGACCAAGTTAATACATAATGTACATTTCCTGACTGCGGATGAAGGGACACAATGAAATGCCAGTGACTTTGAACCCCGGCATAAATAGGGTTTAACGGGCGTACGTACGGCACAGAATCGGTGGGGGGTCACGCCCCTACCTAATCACCATATCAAGGCTGGGTTTACATTTACGTCTCATTAGGGAATATTTGTGTTTGGGTGGGGATGGGGGGGGTAGCGTTCCTTTTAATGAGTAGACGTTATTTAACTGGTGGGGTGGGGGTTGGGTCAAACCCTGATGGGATTGGGCCAAACCCTGGTGGGATTGGGTCAAACCCTGATGGGCTTAGGTTAAACCCTGATGGGATTGTGTCAAACCCTGGTGGGATTGGGTCAAACCCTGATGGGCTTAGGTTAAACCCTGATGGGATTGTGTCAAACCCTGGTGGGATTGGGTCAAACCCTGATGGGATTCGGTAAAACCCTTATGGGATTAGGTCAAACCCTGATGGGAATGGGTAAAATCATGATGGGATTGGGTAAAACCCTGATGGGATTAGGTCAAACCCTGATACGATTGGGGTCAAACCCTGATGGGATTAGGTTAAGCCCTGATGGGATTGGGTCTAACCCTGGTGGGATTGGGTCAAAACCTGATTGGATTGGGTAAAACCCAAATGGGATTAGGTCAAACACTGATAGGATTGGGTAAAATCCTGATGGAGTTGGGTAACCCCCTGATGGGATTATGTCAAACCTGATGGGATTGGATAAAACCCGATGGGATTGGGTAAATCCCTCATGGGATTGGGTAAAACCCTGATGGGATTAGGTAAAACCGTGATGGGATTGGGTAAAACCCTGATTGGATTGGGTCAAACCCTGATGGGATTGGGTCAAACTCTGATGGGATTTGGTAAAACCCTGATGGGATTGGGTAAAGCCCTAATGGGATTGGGTAAAACCCGATGGGATTGGGTAAAAACCCGATGGGATTACATCTAGTTACTTTTATTATGTAAAGTTCTCGTCAACAATTTGTGATTATCACCGAGCGAAGCGTTCAGAGATGGATCAGAAGAAAATAGCTGGGGTCGGGAGATAGGGTGGGTGAGTAGGCAAAAGAGAACATGTATTTTTTTTATTGTAGATTTTCAAATAAAGGCCCTTTAATGTGGTTCTCGATCCCTTAACGAGCATCACCGCAAACATTGTGTTAGTGCATCATGGCACCTGGTTATAAAGCGACCTCGGAACAACCATTTCTTCGCATTGAAAAAGAAGCTTTGGGAACTTATGTTTAGCGCAATGACAAGTTGTTTGAACAATATATGAATAACCCTCTATCAACAGTTAGAACGAAAGAAAAGAGTCAGGCGGTCAGACAGTGAAATGACTCTACACTTGTTGACTAAATGGTCGAGTCAGTCAGTGAAATGACTCTACACTTGATGACTCAATGGTCGAGTCAGTCAGTGAAATGACTCTAGACTTGTTGACTCAATGGTCGAGTCAGTCAGTGTGGGCAAGGGGTCTGGGATTCCGCTATTATCTTCATGAGTGCAGCCCGGACTAACAGTTACGGAATATCAAGAAAAAAAATAACGCAATTATTTTAGGGCGAAACCGTTCGATCATCACAAACCGAACAGCACACACCATTTGATCATCACAAACCATTTGATCACACAAACCATTTGATCATTACAAACCGATCATCACAAACCATTTGATCATCACAAACCGTTTGATCATAACAAACCATTTGATCATCACAAACCATTTAATCATCAAAAACAAATCAATCATCACAAACCGATCATCAAAAACAAATTGATCATCACAAACCGATCATCACAAATCATTTGATCATCACAAACCATTTGATCATCACAAACCATTTGATCGTCACAAACCATTCGAACATCACAAACCATTCGAACATCACAAACCATTTGATAATCACACACCATTCGATCATCACAAACCATTTGATCACCACAAACCGATCATCACAAACCATTTGATCATCACAACCCATTTGTTCATCACCAACCATTTGATCATCACAAACCATTCGAACATCACAAACCATTTGATTATCACAAACCATTCGATAATCACAAACCATTTGATCATCACAAAACGATCATCACAAACCATTCGATCATCACAAACCATTCGATCATCACAAACCATTCGATCATCAAAAACCATTTGATCATCACAAACCATTCGATCATCACAAATCATTTGATAATCATAAACAATTTGATCATCACAAACCATTTGATCATCATTAAACATTTGATCATCACAAACCATTTGATCATCACAAATCATTCGATCATCACAAACCGATCATCACAAACCATTTGATCATCACAAACCATTTGATCATCACAAACCATTTGATCATCACAAACCATTCAATCATCACAAACCATTTGATCATCCCAAACCATTTGATCATCACAAACCATTCGATCATCACAAACCGATCATCACAAACCAATTGATCATCACAAACCATTCGATCATCACAAACCATAGTTCATCCCAAACCATTTGATGATCACAAACCGATCATCACAAACCATTGATCATCACAAACCATTTGAGCATCACTAACCATTTGATCATCATTAACCATTTGATCATCACAAACCATTTGATCATCACAAACCATTTGATTATCACAAACCATAGTTCATCCCAAACCATTTGATGATCACAAACCGATCATCACAAACCATTTGATCATCACAAACCATAGTTCATCCCAAACCATTTGATGATCACAAACCGATCATCACAAACCATTGATCATCACAAACCATTTGAACATCACTAACCATTTGATCATCATTAACCATTTGATCATCACAAAACATTCGATCATCACAAACCATTCGATTATCACAAACCATTTGATCATCACATACCATTTTATAATCACAAACCATTTGATCATCACCAACCATTCGATCATCACAAACCATTCGATTATCACAAACCATTTGATCATCACATACCATTTTATAATCACAAACCATTTGATCATCACAAACCATTCGATTATCACAAACCATTTGATCATCACCAACCATTCGATCATCAAAAACCATTCGATCATCACAAACCATTTGATCATCACAAACCATTTGATCATCACCAACCATTTGATCATCAAAAACCATTCGATCATCAAAAACCATTTGATCATCACAAACCATTCGATCATCACAAACCATTCGATCATCACAAACCGATCATCAAAAACCATTTGATCATCACAAACCATTTGATCACCACAAACCATTTGATCATCACAAACCATTTTATTCAAATATTTCATTTTCTTGGCAGTTTCAAGGGAAGTAATGAAATAAACTTTAAAAATGTATTCCTTGTCTTGATAAAAATTATTAATTTTACTAAAAAAAATGTGAAGGATTTTGAAAATACATGTAAAGTAAAATACTAACTGAGGATCTGATACACTGTGATTGACTCATATGTTTTGATTAGACTAAGCTGTGAACCAGACATTCACTTCTACTAGATAAGTGGATCATGAGCAGGATATTTTGATCACAGATGTCGGAAAATATTAACAAAACAACATAGTGTTGGGTGTTGAGTGTTGACAGTTGAGTGTTGACAGTCGAGTGTTGAAAGTTGAGTGTTGACAGCTGAGTGTTGACAGCTGAGTGTTGACAGCTGAGTGTTGACAGCTGAGTGTTGGCAGCTGAGTGTTGGCAGCTGAGTGTTGGCAGCTGAGTGTTGGCAGCTGAGTGTTGACAGCTGAGTGTTGACAGCTGAGTGTTGACAGCTGAGTGTTGACATTTGAGTGTTGACAGTTGAGTGTTGAAAGTTGAGTGTTGACAGTTGAGTGTTGACAGTTGAGTGTTGACAGTTGAGTGTTGACAGTTGAGTGTTGACAGTTGAGTGTTGACAGTTGAGTGTTGACAGTTGGGTGTTGACAGTTGGGTGTTGACAGTTGAGTGTTGACAGTTGAGTGTTGACAGTTGAGTGTTGACAGTTGAGTGTTGACAGTTGAGTGTTGACAGTTGATTGTTGACAGTTGAGTGTTGACAGTTGAGTGTTGACAGTTGAGTGTTGACAGTTGAGTGTTGACAGTTGAGTGTTGGGAGTTGAGAGTTGGCAGTTGAGTGTTGGGAGTTGAGTATAACAGACATAATTCTTTGTTAAGAAAATGTTTTGGGTCTGGTTTAATGGGGATGTGGAGAATATAAAAATTCTTCACAAATAATTAGATAACAAACTTTAAAGTCATAATTAATAGCAATCAACGAGGACACCGTGACTATAAACAAAATATTAGCCTCGTCCATTAAATGTGATATAAACAAACACTCTAGGTCAAGGTATTGAAAACAACTGCAGAATTAAGTTGCTGGGTTATTAATTCAAAGTTTCTAGTTTAAACCTAAGGGCAATTCGAATTTTGTTGGTTGACTAAACTATAGCTAAGTAGTTCGTGAATAAAGTAAACACTAGAATAGAATCTCCACTCACTGACGTCATATCGTAGACCACAATGCACTGCTAATGTGACGTCATACACTAGACCACAATACACTGCTACTATGACGTCATACGCTAGACCACATTGCACTGCTAATATGACGACATGTCCTAGACCACAATACACTGCTAATATGACGTCATACACTAGACCACAATGCACTGCTTATATGACGTCATACACTAGACTACAATTCACTGCTAATATTACGTCACCCACTAGACCACAATGCACTGCTAATATGACGTCATACACTAGACCATAATGCACTGCTAATATGACGTCATACACTAGGCACAATGCATTGCTAATATGACGTCATACACTAGATCACATTGCACTGCTAATATGACGTCCTACACTGGACCACATTGCACTGCCAATATGACGTCATACACTAGACCACAACATGACGAGGTTAAATGGAATGCACTCGGTGACACATTTCACCAGGACACGAAAATCCACATACACACACACATACACAAACTAACCCGATATCAATGTCCCTCATTAATTTATCCTATGGAAATAGTCAGGACGCACACGGGCCTGCTCCACTGAGCAAACACTGCTCAGCTCTCTTCGCTTCCACTCTGTAACGTGCAACTCATCCCAGTGTTAACTTAAACTGGCGATACCCGCCTGAACCTCCACGGTAAAATGTGGAATCGATACCCCACGCCTGACCAAAAAAAAAACAACAACATCAAATGTCATTTAAGGACGGTATCTTGGATTAGGGGGGTAAAAGAAATGAAAGGGGGGGGGCATCACTGAGTCAAGGGGGGGTTAGGTCCGCATAGGGGATTATGATATACGGGAGTAGATGCTGCCATAATGTTAGCCCAGTGAGTACAGCACAAGTAGAGCAGATAGAATCAATAGCGCCATGGTGTGTCCCTCAGACTTGGCACACTCTGGCAGCCTGGAGACCGCTGGTCGAAAGGAAGAGGGAGAGGGGAAGAGGGATGGGGAGGGGGGAAGAGGTTTCCCTCTTGTGGAACATTTAACAAGATATTGCTCTCTTGTGAAAGTTTTTCTTGAATCCCCAAAAATTGAATGATTGAAATCTCGAAATATGATTGAATGTGTAGATGTTCAGAAATAATTCTCTAACTGTGTCAACGTAAGCGAAATGGTACAATTATTTCTGGGAATAATTCACTATAATTGTATCAACATGAAGCAAAGATCACGTAACAATGTAGATCACAAAGTCAAGCCAAAGGAATAAAATAGTGTAAAGTAACTGCTTAAGAGATTAACGCAGGGAATATGGTCCTACAATTGTAATGATGGAGAAATAATCGAGACGTCCATTTCATTTTCAATCGGAATAAGTTAAACTAGAGCATTACATTGTATGTTTTCAGAACATTTCAGACGCCACATTAGGATTGTGCTGAAGCCGGTTGTTTGCTCTGCAGGAAGATGAAAAGAGATGGCAGAAAGGAAGTGAGTTTCCTGAAAAGCAAGTTGATAATATGTCTTCCCGGCTAAGAGAGGACGACACAGGTTAGTAAGTACATGTGCACGGCAACTGAAGAAAACTGATCAGCTAAACGTGGTGAGAATTGTTGATTAGGCTGATGGAGGTATCAAATATAGCCATCAGGATGATAGTAGTATCGTGTGTATTAGGATATACGTGGTATCGGAAATATATGAGGATGAGAGCAGTATCGGAAAGTTTGATCAGGCCATGAGCTTTCAAAAGGAACGGCTGAGGCGACAACACTAGACACATTTGTGTCTATTGCCTCAAGCCTTCAAACCCCTAGTGCATGATTCCCTCACAAAGTGGCACTGGAAATCAGTGAAATTTCCTCATCAACACCAGGAACAGAAACATTGCAAATCCCATCTACATGCATAGGAGCCAAAATGATCAATAAATTGATCGTGGGCCCTTAACATATAGAAGAAGAAGAAGAAGAAGAAAGTGTTTTAGGATGATCAGAAATATTTCAGGATATCAGTGGTATCGGAAAGGTATTAGGATGGTAGCGGTATTTGAAGTGTGTATCATGATGATAGTGTTATTTGAAGTGTGTATCATGATGATAATGTTATTTGAAGTGTGCTTTAGGACGGTTGTGTTATTTGAAGTGCGCATCAGGATGAGTTTTATTTGAAGTGTGCATCAGGATGATAGTGGCATCGAATGTGTCTACCGAGGACATACTGTGATACAACATGACCTAACACTGTCTCCCACTGTATGGGTGAAAAACAACAACAACTTTTAACCGTCTCGAAGAAATCCTTAGTGACTAAAGGCAAATGCCATGTCTTTCAAATCATAAACTGACCGTTAAAATAATGAACCCTTATATAAGAAAAATCTGTAACGACTAACGTATCGCAGGAACGTTTCCACCACTAGAGACTACTTCTGTCAATGTCTCAGACGGCCACAATCCACTTAGAGAATCCTTCTGTCAATGTCTCAGACGGCCACTATCACTTAGAGACTACTTCTGTCAATGTCTCAGACGGCCACAATCCACTTACAGGCTTCTTCTGTCAATGTCTCAGACGGCCACAATCCACTTACAGGCTTCTTCTGTCAATGTCTCAGACGGCCACACTCCACTTAGAGACTATTATGTCAATGTCTTAGACGGTCACAATCCACTTAGAGACTACTTCTGTCAATGTCTCTGATGGTCACAATTTACTAAGAGACTATTCTGTCAATGTCTCAGACGACCAGAATCGACTTAGAGACTACTTCTGTCAATGTCTCAGACGGTCACAATGTGACTACATAACCGACTTTGATTGGATACGGAACAACAGGCTTCGGTGGCTGTGTTAACTAACGCAAGGATCATAGGCACTGATGTTTGCCGTTGAATCAAGGCCGGTGGCAATGCTTTCGACAACGCCAAGTTCCTAGTTCGATCGATATCAATCGGATGCAGAAATTAATATTTCTATACGGACCAGGGCCAAAGGCGTGCAATGACAGCCGAGAGGTTGTTGATATAAACTCACAAGGCTCCACAGTCGGCAATAACTTCAAAGAAAAAAAACACAAAAACTTCAGTCCCATATCTGGCTATCAAGCCACTTCAATGGTATGCTTGTAATTATTTTTTGTAGTGTTGCGTTTGTTTTAAATGTGGTAAATTATAGACTTGTTTTTTGTTGTTTTTTGTTTTTTTTTACTTTTGTACCGGGCTTCGAGCCTTTGGGGATGAAGCGTGTTTTTTTAAATAAACTTATTATTATTATTAATGGCCACACTTTGTAAAAAAAAAAAATATTTCAATCATCTACTGAAGACTTATTAATAGTGTGAGCATTTTTATTGTAGTAATTGTATGACCTAAATTAATATTGTTGTGACTGTATGACCTCAATTAATATTGTAGTGATTGTATGACCATAAGTTGAACGGAGAATATTATTTTTTCTTCCTCAAGGCCTATAATGAAAAACACTTCTCGATACTTCTGTTTTACCAACTGTTCAAAGCCTCACACTAACTCATCGGTGGCTAAACAAAAGTATTTGCTCCTATAAGCTGGTAACGATGCTTACTCCTGAGTTGGCAAACTATAGAAAGCGTTGACTAACATGGCCATGTGGACTCCTAAAGATAAATAAAGGGAGAACAATTTGTCAATATCAGATTTCGGATCGGAAGGAAGGAAAAAAAAATACAAAAAAGATGCCGTCACGTGACAGGAACGGGCTTATTTCAAAGGGAAATTTTGCATAACCAGCATGCCCCGCTTCAAAATCACTTTAGGCCAAGCTGTTTGAATAATTCAGAGAAGCCATCAATACTAAAGAAGTAGGAACATTTCAGATTCCGAGACACGGCATTGGACTTTCACAAACATGGGAACGAAATACCAGAGAAAGAAACAACAACTTCAAGTTCGAACGAGCCTGCAAAATAAATTGGTGAACACGAAAGCTTGAGATGGCCACAATCGTTTGTCTGATTGGCCACCAGCGGCCACTACATAACGTATTGCCCATCGGACATAAGGTACGAACGCCCTCACCCGCAACTCGTTACAAAACAATTAATAATGAAAACGTGTTGCTGAATCCAGCCGTCAAACGGTGACTAAATGAGAGTGGTTCTCAAACGAGAAGATTATTCACCTATAGCATGAAGGTGTCTTAATAGTTTCCAGGGTAATCTCACTAAAAATAAAGCCATCTTTCATTTGAATTTCCTGATATGGTACACGAAAAGCAGAGGTCATCAAAAAGTCGATATTCGTTATTTGCATAATCAACGTGGCTGCTTATTTCGCAATAGCCGCAAGATATTCAATTAAACAACAATGCCAGAAAGAGACTCAAATATGCAAAGAACAGACAAATCAATAAACTTTTATTCCAAAGTTGTTGTTTTTTTTTGGATGGATATTGACATGCCAGATACTCTCTGACTATGAGGTTCGTAGAGTTGTTAATAACAGTTAGTGACACAGGAAATGTACAGGTCAGTTGCTAGATCTCAAAAGCGGTGAAGTAGAGCAATGATGACAAAAATACTCTCTCATCCTGGAGTTAGTGTCTTAACAAAATACTCTCTCATCCTGAAGCTAGTGTCATCATGACAAAATACTATCTCATCCTAAAGTTATTGTCATAATGACAAAATACTCTCTCATCCTAAAGTAAGTGTCATCATGAAAAAATACTCTCTCATCTTGAAGTTAGTGTCATCATGAAAAAATACCCTCTCATCCTAAAGTTAGTATAATAATGACAGAATACTCTCCTTGTTTTCCTAACTATTGCTCGCAATTTTCTGATTGCTTCCTAGAGTGCGCAGTTCATTATCTGAAGGCTGCGACTATTCGCACCCGGGTACCAGAAGTGAGAGGTTGGGATTAAAACAATATTTAAGATATTATTGTTGGGTTTGTAAGACAAAATGAGGCATCAGATGACAGATAAATGAATGGGCTATATATTTGTAAACCTACTTCTTCGGTTTAATTAAATAAACTACCACAAATGACATCCGAATAGCATTGAGTCTAGTGGTACCCGGGTGCGAATGGCGGCGCTGCGTGTCCGGGTCCATTGTGACTCAATGCTATTCAGATGTCATTTGTGGTAGTTTATTTTAGTTAAACTGAAGATTTAAATTTACAAACATATAGTCCATTCAATTATCTGTCATTTGATACCTCATTTTGTCTTACAAACCCAACAATACTCTTTTAAATAGTTTTTTTAAATCCCATCCTCTCTCTTCTGGTATCCGGGTGCGAATAGCCACTTCGTTATCTGAATATATCAAGGGCTTTCACAGTTCCTGCCAATAACTTTAGAAAGCCGTGTTCCTCCTCCTTATTAACTTTACTGATCGCCCGGTCATAGAATCAAATGACAGCGAGACACTCAAACAAAATCCGAACCAAAGCAGTGGTACCTTGTATTGATTTTACTTTACGAATAGCCAAAATAAACAAATTATTCCTTCCGATAGAATAAAAAAAAACCTAAGATCTTCTGGGTGACACTTGATCGTTGGCGTAAATGTATACAGAAATATATGTGTCTTCTAGGGTTAAGTTTAAATACATGATATGTGTCTTCTAGAGTTAAGTTTAAATACATGATATGTTTCTTCTAAAGTTAAGTCTAAATACATGATATGTGTCTTCTAAAGTTGAGTCTAAATACATGATATGTGTCTTCTAAAGTTGAGTCTAAATACATATGTGTCTTCTAGAGTTAAGTCTAAATACATGATATGTGTCTTCTAAAGTTGAGTCTAAATACATATGTGTCTTCTAAAGTTGAGTCTAAATACATGATGTGTCTTCTAAAGTTAAGTCTAAATACACCAGGAGTGATTGCATTGGAGCTTAGACCGGTGTCCTGTCTTGTTATGAAAATAAAGATGATTTGATATCGGTCAGTGCGTGCGATGCACTTATCGATTAGAGCTCATCAGCTAAAACACGCTTTGTGTGTTCAACCTGCACTTCCGGCTCGTCAAGGTACCGGTTAGAAAACTGAACCGATTTGACCATTGAAGCGGTACGATAACTGCACCACTTTTTTTATTAATGCACACACAAACACCAGAGGAAAATAGACCTACACATTTCATTAGATTTTCTTTAAAAACAACAATAAAAAGAACACAAAACTCAGAAGACATGTTTTCTTTTGAAACATCATTGGAACTGACTTGTTGTTTAATTGTGATGTCCCACAATGCACAATTCCATTTGGTAGAATAAATTGGCCTCAAGACAAAGGACAGACAAGAAGGAAATGAACAAGAGATCAGTCACGTGCGACCAGTTGTTGAAGGGAGCACTTCTCCAATTTGAACCCCCCCCCCCCACACACAATCCCCCTCCCCTCATGTCAATGAACAATTCCTTATTTCACCTCTTTAAAACAATTGAGTTCCCCCTCGGCTGCCGTTGTAAGACCAAGAATAGCCCCTCGGGGAGTCCAGACAATCTGCTGACCGTTGATTGGATAAAAATCTTAAATTTTCCATAACCTTAACTCAACGATGACCCTGATATTTAGTTGCACCGGGTTGTCACGCTTGTGATAATGTCACGATGGTGTCAATGTACCGCTGGTGCTTATGTCACGCTGGTGATATGTCACGATTGTGCTTATGTCACGCTGGTGATAATGTCATGGTGGTGCTAATGTCACAGTGGTGCTTATGTAATGGTGGTGCTAATGGATAGAGTGTGCAAGTGTCATAGTGTGCTAATGTCACAGTGGTGCTAATGTCACAGTGGTGCTAATGTCCAACGGATTCGGTAGTGACGTCCAAGGGAGACGGTAGTAACGTCCAAGGGAGTCGGTAGTAACGTCCAAGGGAGTCGGTAGTAACGTCCAAGGGAGTCGGTAGTAACGTCCAGTAACGTCCAAGGGAGTCGGTAGTAACGTCCAAGGGAGTTGGTTGTAAAATAAATAGACAAAGTATATTACAATGAATACAATAACTACTGGCATCGCAGTGCCTAGCGGGATCGAGTGAAGCTGGCGTCAAAGAAGGTAACTCCTACAAGTAGTTGACTGACGTTTATATAGCAATCTGCATTTACTTTTTTTTTTGCAGACGTGTATTTGCTATAGATATTAATTTATATTGAGTGGACGTACAGATCACATTATCACAGTCAATCACTGGTAAAAATAAAGTTACTGGTGAAATTTAACGTGGCTCAAACTTGAAGTCAGATCAGCATAAAACGAAATGTATTTCAATAAGAATTCATTAAAAGATGATGACATCATTTAAAAAACCTACCAAGTAACTTCATGTTGTTGTTTGTTTTAGGACAAGCTGGTTGATAAAATGATGAAATAGGAATCAATAGCAATTAAGCCTATTCCCGCTAATGTATTACAGTTTAATAACTGGGTGAATGGAAAAAGAGTATTGGAAACATACGGGGCATTAAAAATCGTACTCGCCGCCATGGGCGCCCGCAGGTAGGGGCAAGGTGGGGCACTTGCCCCCCCCCCCTCCGGATTGATTGGATAAACAATTTTTAGACAAAAATAGACAAAAAAAATTATTAAAGTAAAGAGAAAATAAAGAGAAAGTAACTAAGCTGATGTCCTGTCCATTCGTTAACCATACAAATACGCTACAGTTAATTAAAACTATATTAAAACATTACTAAAAATTTTTTGCCCCCACCCCCCTGGAAAGTTAATCGATTTTTTTCCCCCCCCCCCCCCGGAAAGTGATCCCGTTTTTTTGCCCCCCCCCCCCCCCCAGAAAGTTTTCTGCGGGCGCCCATGCTCGCTGCGGTTTGAATTATCAGCCCTTCGGCAAGTTCAGTTGTGCGCAGAACAGAAGAACTTGGAGAGAGCACGGTGCTACAGATACGTGAGAGAGCTAGGAACCTCTTATAGCGCTAGATGAGCATACTGATGATTTACCAAGACTGAAGAAATTTGCCGCTTGTATGGCATACGTGTTTGGATAACTTTTGTTGTCTGTGAGCAAACATTTTGTGAGATGTCGCCTTCTTTGATAAATGTTTTAGTAAAATGATATGTTGTTTATCTTTGTTTTTGTGCATTGCTCGCCACTAACCCATGTCACAGTATTGGCAATGCTAGTCTAAACATGTCAGAGTATTGGCAATGCTAGTCTAAACATGTCACAGTATTGGCAATGCTATTTCAAACATGTCACAGTATTGTAAATGCTAGTCTAAACATGTCACACTATTGGCAATGCTAGTCTAAACATGTCACAGTATTGGCAATGCTAGTCTAAACATGTCACACTATTGGCAATGCTAGTCTAAACATGTCACAGTATTGGCAATGCTAGTCTAAACATGTCACACTATTGGTAATGCTAGTCTAAACATGTCACAGTATTGGCAATGCTAGTCTAAACATGTCACACTATTGGCAATGCTAGTCTAAACATGTCACAGTATTGGCAATGCTAGTCTAAACATGTCACAGTATTGGCAATGCTAGTCTAAAATGTCACACTATTGGCAATGCTAGTCTAAACATGTCACACTTTTGGCAATGCTAGTCTAAACATGTCACAGTATTGGCAATACTAGTCTAAACATGTCACAGTATTGGCAATACTAGTCTAAACATGTCACAGTATTGGCAATACTAGTCTAAACATGTCACACTATTGGAAATGCTAGTGTAAACATGTCACAGTATTGCAATTCTAGTCTAAACATGTCACAGTATTGGCAATGCTAGTCTAAACATGTCACAGTATTGGCAATGCTAGTCTAAACATGTCACACTATTGGCAATGCTAGTCTAAACATGTCACAGTATTGGCAATGCTAGTCTAAACATGTCACAGTATTGGCAATGCTAGTCTAAACATGTCACAGTATTGGCAATGCTAGTCTAAACATGTCACACTATTGGCAATGCTAGTCTAAACATGTCACAGTATTGGCAATGCTAGTCTAAACATGTCACAGTATTGGCAATGCTAGTCTAAACATGTCACAGTATTGGCAATGCTAGTCTAAACATGTCACAGTAATGGCAATACTAGTCTAAACATGTCACAGTATTGACAATGCTAGTCTAAACATGTCTCAGTATTGTCAATGCTAGTCTTAACATGTCACAGTATTAGGAATGCTAGTCTAAACATGTCACAGTATTGGCAATGCTACCCTAAAAATGTCGTAGTGTGCAAGTTCTGACTCGCAAGTATTGTACACAATGATTTTACGGCCCGCGCTCGTCATTTTTGTCCGTGTTCCGGACCGCGGTGAAAAGAGTTTGGTGACCACTGCTTTCCACAGATGGATGGAAAACCTATAAAAAAACCTAGCCTAAAAAACCTAACACAGAATAAACCCCTAAGATAACAATACATTCACCAGTTAGCCCTCCTTTGGTACTGACTTTTAGTGTAAGCAATGAAATGTACAAAATAAATTGCTTTTCGACGCCTCTGAGCAAATATAGATTGATTTTCCCCCCTATAATTCAAAGCCATCTTACAAGATTGGGTCGTTTGACCACCGTCGCCATGACAGCAACGTCACGCTCTAGAACAGCGGTTCTCAATCTGTGGATCGTGACCCCTTTGGGTTCGAACGACCCTTTAACGACCCTTACCCAGTGGTCGCTTAAGACCATCGAAAAACACATATTTATGAAGAAGCAACAATTTTGTTTTTTATGGTTAGGGGTTACCACAACATGATGAACTGTATCAAAGGGTCGTGGCATTAGGAAGGTTGAGAAACCCTTCTCTAGACAGTAAAGTAAAGTTTCCACCAAGTGTATTAGATAATAAAGTTTAGAAGTGAAGAAGTTGTGATGCGTTGTAAGAGGCGAATTCGCAGGACGCCAAAACGCCAGACACGTTAGTGCAACACAAAGACTCCAGACACGTTAGTACAACACAATGACTCCAAACACGTTAGTACAACACAATGACTCCAGACACGTTAGTACAACGCAGAATCCATACACGTTAGTACAACACAATGACTCCAGACACGTTAGTACAACACAATGACTCCAGACACGTTAGTACAACACAGAATCCAGGCACGCTAGTACAACACAAAGACTCCAGACACGTTAGTACAACGCAAAGACTCCAGACACGTTAGTCACACGCCAAGACTCCAGAACCGTTAGTACAAAGTACAACCCAAAGACTCCAGAAACGTTAGTACAACCCAAAGACTCCAGAAGCGTTAGTTCAACGCAGAATCCAGACACGTTAGTACAACACAAAGACTCCAGACACGTTAGTACAACGCAAAGAGTCATCTTAATTTCAGGACCATTCTACAAGTTTTATTTGTGTTGGTCTGATTCTTGATTGGTCTGATTCTTGTATTTTTTCTTGTTGTGTTTGCAGAGGAAGGAATTCAGCCGAAACGACAGTTTGATTGTCTTGTGTCTGTGCTTTAGCTTCAAAGTATGCTGTTATAAATATTTCAATTAGGCGGGTTGAACGCAGTATCTACACTCTACAAGGGGGGTCCTCAGATCCAGCCCGCCAAGGGTCCTTCAAGACATTGATAGGCTTTTAATGTCTGAACCAATCTGTCAAACTTGATGCAGGATTCACGGCTGATGTAGGTCAGTTTTTTTTGGGGGGCCCCCTAGGCAGAATAAACCAAATCTCATGATCGTGATCAAATCCCTTGTTTTGAAAGTAGAGCCGTTGAAAATTAGGAAGAGAGAATCGACAAAATTGCACGTCTTTCTAAGTTCGCATACAGATTCCAAATTTCTACTACTCAGTCCCCGTTTAGTCACAACTTATCATAACCGAGATTCCTAGTAGAAGTCTCATTTCTTGATTGTCTAACCCAAAGTCCGAAAGCACTATTCCAGTTACATCCGTTTTATCAAATTTGCAGCCATTCAAATAAATTTTACTACTATTTTATTAAAATATTTGAAAAAAAAAATGGTCAAGTTTCTTAGACATTCGAAGGATGAACCAGTTCTGATACCCCCCAAACTAAGAGAAGGCAAACTCTGAATTTAAACCAGGAGCCAGAATGATCAACAAATTGATCGTGGGCCCCTCAAATATAAGAAGAAGAAGACTATCAAACCAATGAAGCCATAGTTCAGGGGCAATTCAAGGCCAAAACTTGTTTAAATGTAATAAATTACCCCCCCACCCCACCCCCCCCCCCCCCCCACCCCCCCCCCCCCCCCCCCCCCCCCCCCCCCCCCCCCCCCCCCCCCCCCCCCCCCCCCCCCCACCCCCCCCC
>CAXITT010000152.1:1227342-1249670 GCA_964033795.1 Lymnaea stagnalis | reverse complement strand
TCTACGTGAGACGATGGAGTAGCTCTATAGTTCTACACTTTGACGAGTGGCTCACTAGGCCAATCCTTGAATGGCAATCACGGCCGCATCTCTCGCAGGAGAATGTTGAAACCCGGTAAATTCTTGATTTTCGAAATGTTCTTTTTTATTCGAGGGCCTCGTTTCGAGTAACTTCTGCCTTTTTCACTCTTCCAAACACTGCTGTACGCCCGCCAGTTGGCGCGATGTTCGGCAATGAACTCCCATTTCGTTTGTTTCAATATTTTAATATTACTATATAGGAAACAAAATAATGCGCTCAAAAATAAATTTGAAGCACAATTTTAACGTAAAAACTTTTCTTTAAAAGATTCAATTGGTGGAACAGGATACAATAGGTGGATCATGAAAAAAATTAGTGGAATAGGATACAATTGGTTGAACATGATACAATTAGTGGAATAGGATACAATTGGTTGAACATGATACAATTGGTGGAATAGGATACAATTGGTTGAACATGATACAATTGGTGGAATAGGATACAATTGGTTGAACATGATACAATTGGTGGAATAGGATACAATTGGTTGAACATGATACAATTGGTGGAATAGGATACAATTGGTTGAACATGATACAATTGGTGGAATAGGATACAATTGGTGGATTATGATACAATAAGTGGAATAGGATACAATTGGTTGAACATGATACAATTGGTGGAATAGGATACAAATGGTGGATCATGATACAATTGGTGGAATAGGATACAATTGGTGGAATAGGATACAATTGGTGGAATAGGATACAATTGGTGGAATAGGATACAATTGGTGGATCATGATACAATTATTGGAATAGGATACAATTGGTTGATCATGATACAATTGGTGGAATAGGATACTATTGGTATATCATGATACAATTGGTGGATCATGATAAAATTGGTGGAATAGGATACTATTGGTATATCATGATACAATTGGTGGATCATGATACAATTGGTGGAATAGGATACAATTGGTTGAACATGATACAATTTGTGGAATAGGATACAATTGGTTGAACATTATACAATTGGTGGAATAGGATACAATTGGTTGAACATGATTCAATTAGTGGAATAGGATACAATTGGTGGATTATGATACAATTAGTGGAATAGGATACAATTGGTTGAACATGATACAATTGGTGGAATAGGATACAATTGGTGGATCATGATACAATTGGTGGAATAGGATACAATTGGTGGAACATGATACAATTGGTGGAATAGGATACAATTGGTGGAACATGATACAATTGGTGGAATAGGATACAATTGGTGGATCATGATACAATTGGTGGAATAGGATACAATTGGTGGAACATGATACAATTGGTGGAATAGGATACAATTGGTGGAACATGATACAATTGGTGGAATAGGATACAATTGGTGGATCATGATACAATTGGTGGAATAGGATACAATTGGTGGAACATGATACAATTGGTGGAATAGGATACAATTGGTGGAACATGATACAATTGGTGGAATAGGATACAATTGGTGGATCATGATACAATTAGTGGAATAGGATACAATTGGTGGATCATGATACAATTGGTGGAATAGGATACTATTGGTATATCATGATACAATTGGTGGATCATTATACAATTGGTGGAATAGGATACTTTGGTTTTGGCATCTATATCACCATCAGCAGGTGAATTCAGAAAGATTTTGATCAAATATACAATTTAGGGGAGTCATTAGAAATACTAACCCCCCAACCCCGCCCCCCCCCCCCAAAAAAAAAAAGTCACGACAACCGTATACCACCCTGCGTCTCCCTCTCTCACCCCTCCTCAGATCGCCCGAAAGGACAGACTTGTTAACACCAGTGTTAGAAAACTAAATCAAAATTTCACAGAAGCCAAGAAGTAGAATGTTCATTAACGAAAAACATGGACTCACTTTGAAGGATTGTTCCAGTAGTTTCATAGAGATGAAACAGACGCAGACAACCCATTGAGCAAACCCATTGACCAAACCCATTGAACAAACTCATTCAATTATCACCCATTTCCCTGGTGATACATTCAATTTTGCTGAGACCCGTTCAGAGCTCATCATACCCACTGTTCCATCATATATCTGGTTCAGGATCAGCAAAACGGTGGCGTGCAGAAGCAACGTCGCTGTACTCTTGTTACAGTGGTCTGCAACAGTGGCTCTCAAACTGGTGGTACGGCGCCCCCCCCCACCCCCCACTTCCTCCCGGTCCGATGGCGATGGATAATAATGCAAGAAGATAGAAATATTTCAAATCGATAAACGAGACACTGGCCCATTGCCTATTGTCTTAGGAGAAAGTTTTCTGCCATAGGGAAGAACAAAAGACAAATGCCGTCACCTTAATTATAAATGTTGATCGGCCAGATAGTGTTGACTAGTCCTCGGCTAACTAAGAAACTATATGTTCTCATTTTTCACCATTCATCAGAATGATAAAAATATGTAGTACATATTTTTGTTATAATTTATAATGAGCATAACGGCACTTGAACTTGAATTGTTAAATTATTTCAGTTGTAAGTAGCCGTTAATTTTTATAATGTAAAGTTGATTTCAAGATAAAAATGTCTCCTTGCTTCTTCGGAGCATCTAAAAATGAGTAGGCACCCGAAGCCGAAAAATCTCCTAGACCAGTGGCCGGCAAACTCATTAGTCAAACGAGCCAAAAAAATCATCAGCAGGACGATTAAACAATTTTTGAGAGCCAATTTCTTTTCAAGACCCTGTGATGTTTGTTGAGGATGTTGGGATGTTTGTTGATGATATCGGGATGTTTGTTTATGAAGTTGGGAAGAGTGTTGAGGCTACCACCGTTGGGCAGTTTGTTGATGATATCGAGGATTGTGTTGAAATGGTCTGACAAATATAAAATAGACAGAACACGTAGACTGTTTAGTGGAATACAAATGATGAGACATTGCTACCATTAATGTCAATAACCTTTTTGCATATAATGAGCTTCTAAGATAAATGTCAACATTTTTGTCAACATTAATGTCATATATACTGATCTGCTAACTTAAATGTAATACCATAACACCACACATGCCCTAAAAATGCGTTGCCAACATTATTATTCTATAACATGTTAACAACGTTCTACATTATCCAAACTGCTAACAATATTTTATAAAGCGTTCTGCATCGGCCAAACAACTCACACAATCGCGCGGGAGTGTCGCCACGATGAACCGCACATTGCGTTCCCCGAGGAGGAGGAGAGTATATTGATGACATGTTCATTGAAGTCCCGCGAGGTCCGAACCATTAGAATGACACAATTATCATCCTCGGACCAGAGTACGTCCGTCATATTTAGACAACAATGGATCGCTGCCAACATCACAGAGAAAAAGTTGGGTATCTCTCTCATACCCCACCCCCCCAAACCACACAGAATTTTTTACTTTTTTTGCCACAGAATAAACCAGTGTCCGTTGTGTGGGGTAGAACAATGCTGACTTTGGCACTTGAAATGACCGGCTCATTGATCAGTGACGGGTTTGTTCAGCGTTGACACAACACGGTGTTTAATGTAAGTGGTGCAAACAAATAGCACTCTTCAACTTCAGGTGAAATCCGTGTAAAGTGGGAGTGGTGGTGGACGGTGGGATGGGGCGATGATGGTTGGTGGGATGGAGTGTTCGGCCTGGGGGGATGGTGGTTGGTGGGTTGAAGTGGTGGTGGTTGTTGGGATAAAGTGGTGGAGGTTGGTGAGATCAAGAATCCCACATATACACGACTGAATGGCTTCACCATCTTGGGCTAGGCTTCTTAAGATGTATTGGTTGAATTTTCAAATATAAGAATCTTGATTTTAATTAGAATAATTATTTGATGTTAGGAATTACTATCATTAATACATGTCCAGAATGAAATGTTTTCATTTTGAGACATTTTTAAATCGTAGTCATTGTGGTACTGTTAAAATTTCAGTCATTATTTTACTACTACAATTAAATTCATTACTGTACTATTAGCAAGCGTGACTTTTGATAATTTCCAATTAAGTACATTTGGGTAATTTATTTCGAAATACTTCTGGATATCAAAGTTATTAAAGTAAACCTATTCAAAAATTACATTTCAGATAACCCATCCAAAACAAACCTGAAAAGCAATCACTTTGTAACCTCCCTTGCAACAAAAAACCATTACAATGATGTTGCAAACTGGAGCCTGCACGCTCTTGAATAATCTAACATTATCTGCAGTGTTCAAGGCCTGCAAATCATCGTGAAAATGCAATGTGGGGGTTTGACCTGTCCAAATGTTTGCTAATAATCTGTGAGTGATTAAACAAATTCGCGGGTCAAAACTTGGGTAAAAAAGTGCGGGGGGGGGGGGGGGGGGGACACTCAGGAATCCCCGATATATAATACACTAGGGGTCGAAGAGGGTACCCGGTAGGTCCAAGTGGTTAAAAAGTTAATTTCTCATTTTCTATAATATGCAACGAAATCTACTGCCCTATGTCGTAGTGAGAGTGCAGAGCTTTTCGTCATCTGTGGGTGTCAAGAAGTAGCCCACTGATTGGAACAGGCAGTTGCCGGATGGGTGTCAAGAAGTAGCCCACTGATTGGAACAGGCAGTTGCCGGATGGGTGTCAAGAAGTAGCCCACTGATCGGAACAGGCAGTTGCCGGATTCCGGAATAGAGATGACATACAAAAACCCGTCGACATAGAAGATGCCGTCGTTCATTTGATAACCAAGATTTACTTACGAAACAACAGCCGCAGTATAAAGAAAATAGCAATACCTTCCTGTAACAGGTTCAGGAAAAGTCTCAGGCGAACGCATCCCCCGAAGTGAAAGGACCACCCATGACCCAGTTCTGTGTGGTGTGCAGCACCGTATCCGGAAATTTGATCGAAAGAAATTTCGTCGACGGTAATATGATCGAAGGGAAATTTAATCGAATCTTCTTTTCAATTTTTACGTTACAATTTTGCATCAAATTTCTTTTTGAACGAATTATTTTGTTTTACTAAATAGTATGGTATGGTGCGTTCAACAAGAAATTTGACGAAAATTTTAACGCGCGAACTGAAAAAAAGATTCGACCAAATTTCCGTTCGATCAAATTACCGTCGATCAATTTACCGTCGACGAAATTTCTTTCGATCAAATTTCCGGTAACCGTGCAGCACACCTCAAAGACGTTAAAACAGTGACTTTAAAAAAATCCGATGCAAAGGAAAAAAACAAAAAACCTTACTTACCGGAGTTGAGACGTTACACATGAAGCTGGCTGTGTCACGGGGGGACACACACAATAACAACACCGAATAACAGCCATCTCTCACTAAAGAACAAATATCAACCTAATTACCGGAGTTCGGGCGTCAAGTATGAAGCACGCTGCGTGACATCCTTTTCCCCACTCAGTACTATTCATAAAAACATCTGGAGTTGGTTGTTGTTTTTCTTTGGAGGGGGGGGGGAGAGGGTGGGGGCGGTTTTGAAGAGGAAGCAGGACGCACCAGAATTTTCGCAAGATGCGCATTTGAATATTACATGGGGGAAAAAATATGACGTAGAAACAGATGTTTAAGCAAGCGACATTTGAATCCCCTAAAGTCATCTGTATCTTATTTCCAAATGCCTGTAGACTGGTATCATCTTATTGGTTCAGTTTCCAATATACCCGATCCATTTAATCAGCCTCCTCTCTGTCTTGATTTATCTGTATGCACGCCACATCAATATCAGGTTATTAAAGGAGAACTTATTTATTCACACAATAAATTTGAGAAGTAAAATAATCCACTACATTGTGACCTTAACTATAAGGTGAACAACGGACATTTGAGATTACTTCTTTGGACTTAAGATTTGAGACATAATATGGGTAAGTGATATGAACAATATACAATGAGTTTCTATTAATGTTGAATCATATTACTAACAATATGTGGTGATGGAACGAGTATGAGATAATGGTCACAATTGGAGCGACTACTGGGGAGAAGAGAAAACACGAGGACCACTAACTGGAAGTCTTGTGCATATTGCACAAGATAATCAAGTGTGTTATATAAATACACTTAAATGGAAGCGACCACAAGGGAACAATGGGTTTTGCTATCACCGCCAGTGTGTCTTGTACCAACACGCCCAGCAGGGTGAGCTTGGAAAACAAATTGATTCAGACTTATGGTAACTTAAAACCACATGGCAATGATGTTATGTTCTCTTTCCCTTGTTAAACCTTCTCTCCGCCCTTCGCCCTGTTTTGTTGCGTCATTTTTAAATTGAAACTCTTCATTTGCAATATAATAGATAGGGCAAAATACAAGGGTGTCTAAGGAGCATCAGACAGCATGATTGACAAACACATTGGATGACAGTGTAATTGACAAACATATTGGATGTCAGACAGGCGGTGTTATTGACAAACATATTGGATGTCAGAGGCAGTGTTATTGACAAACATTGGATGTCAGACAGGCGGTGTTATTGAAAAACATATTGGATGTCAGACAGGCGGTGTTATTGACAAACATTGGATGTCAGACAGGCGGTGTTATTGACAAACATATTGGATGTCAGACAGGCGTGTTATTGACAAACATATTGGATGTCAGACAGGCAGTGTTATTGACAAACATTGGATGTCAGACAGGCGGTGTTATTGACAAACATATTGGATGTCAGACAGGCAGTGTTATTGACAAACATTGGATGTCAGACAGGCAGTGTTATTGACAAACATTGGATGTCAGACAGGTGGTGTTATTGACAAACATATTGGATGCCAGAGAGGCGGTGTTATTGACAAACATATTGGATGTCAGACAGCGGTGTTATTGACAAACATATTGGATGTCAGACAGGCGGATTAAGGGACAACATGAATTAGAAGCTGACAAAATGACATAAGTCGGTGAGATATTCACATATAATCAGATACAGACCACACAGTGGACCACATAACAGACCACATAACGGACTACATAACAGACTACATAACAAACATAGAGAATAAATTATTACAGACACGTATTTTACCTCGAAAGAGAATCGAACAAATCGAAACAGATCGGAGCAAATGGTAATAGATCTACAGAGATGCTTAAAAAGCAGACGGCATAAATCTGATATGGATGTAGGCAAATAATTGTCAGGCCAGAATAAAGCTGTTGTGCCAAGGCACGGTTCTAGAATGCTGCTCGTGCGTTGTACCATTTGTACCTAGACACAGTTTTATGAGCGTTGTTCAAAACAACACATAGACGGGGACAATATCCTAGGATGGTGGGACATCATGGTAGGATGAGGGATGTTGAATGAACGTGTTACCGGTAAATGACCATCTCATCTGTCGTGGGGCATCGTCTAGCGCCGGAGGGAACCCGATTAACTCCCTTAACGGCAGTCACAAAAATCTGAATTACAGGGGTAACCGAAACAGCAACTATGGTTGCTATGGTGATAGTGGGGGGGGGGGGACGCTCGTAACTTCTATTAACCGAGAGACGCCATGTTAAGTGCACTGGGGGGGGGGAATCCCTTTGTAGGACTCTAAAAGACTTGATAAGGGAATTCATTACTTTATGGGTTACATTATTGTGAAAGCAAAACCAATTTTATATATTATTTTATTTTTTTTGGGGTTTGGGGGAAAGGGGGGGGGGAGCCTCAAATTCAATGACGGCAATAATACTTTTTTTTTTTTTTTGAAAATGGTAATGGTGATAAAGGTGGGCTTGCAAGGGAACCCGGTTTTAACGGGATAGTCCCGGCCTGCGTCCCGACCTGCTTACAGGCCTGAGTCCCGACCTTCATCCCGGCTAGTTTGGTATTCGGTCCCAGCTTCAATCTCAAATTTAAAATATAAATTAATTTTTCCCGTCTGGATAAAATAGCCTCGAAGAACAGTTTAGTATCAGAGCTTGGTTGGTTACTGAATATTTAATGCCACGGAGCTAAACGTCTATATGTAAGGACTGTCAAGGTCACATCTTGCATTATGAAGGTGCGTAGTCCAGGTGTCAATCTGAGTCCTTGGTCAAATATTCCACAGGCAACCTATGACCGCGTCCTATAAGAAGATCAAAACATATGCGAGATTGTACAGCCAGTTGAGTTACTTGATTGCTATAATACATTCCCCGTTACTAGGCTGTGACAAAACATGTGGATGACCGTTCACTCCTCAAGTACATAACATACACGATGGGCTTATTCGGACCTTGCTTGCGTTCTTAACCTAAATAGGCCCACACACATGTCATCTTACCACCTGAGAAGTCTGTCACTTAATCAGGATGTCAAAGAGCATTCTGTCACCTTAACAGGTTGTCATCAGATCATTCTGTCACCTGATCAGGTTGTCACCAAAGCATTCTGTCACCTCATCATGTTGTCACCAAAGCATTCAGTCACCTAATCAGGTTGTCACCAGAGCATTCCGTCACCAAATCAGGTTGTCACCTGAGCATTCTGTCACCTAATCATGTTGTCACCTGAGCATTATGTCACCTAATCATGTTGTCACCAGAGAAAGAAGACCTGAGAGATGTTATCGGGGGGGGGGGGGATAAGTCTAGAGGCGGTAACATCTTGGGTTAAAAGCACCGGGGGACCCCAACCCTTGAGACGCCCCTCTCCACATACGTTGTCCCAGCATTCCGCCCACCCCAATTTTTCTTTAAACTATTTTTGTTTATTCCCTGTTCAATACCACCGCCTTGACTCATGTGTCGGGTTATTAAGGCCTTGAGCCAGCTTTGCCAACACAATAAAATACTATTTACTGAATACTATTTTTGAGTCGTCCATTTTGTGCCGACGAACTATTTTTAGGTACGGCTTTTTAAAATATCCGTGACGTATGAATACATCTCTTTTAAGTACAGTGGTACCCCGGGTTACGAACGCCTCAGGTCGTGAACATTTCGTTTTACGAACAACAATTTCGAAAAAACAAAAAGTTACCTCGGGTTGCGAACAGTGCCTTGGGTTACGAACGAATTGGGAAGGGGGGGGGGGGGAGATAGGGAGAGAAAGAGAGAGGGATACATTTTCCTTGATAGTTTCGTGGTGCAGACTGATTCCCAGTTGGTTGCCAAGAAGCAGCGACAAGAAACTCTTGAAACTAATGATTCAGAATAACAAACCAAAAAACCAAAAAAAAAAAAAAACACAACAAAAAAACTGGCACATTTCCCAAGATAGTTTTCTTGGTAAGAAACATAAACTAATTTTTTTTTAATTTTACATTTTATTTATTTGGTTGTTTTCTTTCTCTTTATTTCATGCGTCAAGTCCACGCATTCTTTGCGTTTAGTCATGTGAACGAACGGATGTTAATAAAAAAAACAACAACGATTCTTTCATCTTGAAACCGATTGTCTCTGTTTCATTTATTTAAATGTTTCGGGTTACGAACCTAGTTCTGGAACGAATTAAGTTCGTAACCCGAGGTACGATTGTATATAAAACTTCGTCATATGACGCCAAGTACTTTATGTACAGTTATTTTCTTGCAACTCGCTTGCGCCAGTGTTTTAAATACCCCTGCTTATTAACAAACAAGTTTAAGCCAATGATAACAACGACACATGCTGACAATTCCTGTTTTCGTCTCCCTCCGGACAATCCTAAAGTTTGAACAGCTTCTAAGGAAAGACATATTTTGGTCAACTTTAACGGATTTTCAATAAATTTATGGATGTTGCTTTGAGTTGAAGCTGGGAAGGTGGTTAATGTTTGGAAATGAATTAACTGTTTGTTCATATGATTGAAATCATCGTAACAGTAGTGATTTGGCAACAATGCCATAAGCAATATACTTATGATTTGTGGGGGGGGGGGGCGGGGGGGGGCTGGGGAAAAAAAACTGTGACGCTTGTATTATAGAACATCATCAGTGACAGGGGCTTGAATTAAAAACAGAATACACTATAATTAGAATTCCAAGGACGACGAGATCTTTGATAAAGAGAATGACCCTTCGTCTGATTGTGTCCAAAGAGATCTGTGATGAAGAGAATGACCCTATGTCTGATTGTGTCTAGCGTGATCTGTGATGAAGAGAATAACCCTCTGTCTGATTGTGTCCAGGGGGATCTGTGATGAAGAGAATGATCGTATGTCTGATTGTGTCCAGCGGGATCTGTGATCAAGAGAATGACCCTGTCTCAATTTGTGCCAGTTAAGGCAAGTGCGTCGGGGCAGTGGTGTAGCTAGGGTTAGTGCGCCCTCGGAGCAGGCCAGTCTTTTGCCACCTTCTTTCCCGAAAAAATGACCACTCTTACTTTTTACCTCGCTGGGTTTGGTCAATGAATACACTGAATCATCAGCATTGTGCAGATAAGGACATGACTAGATGAGATGTCACGGCTTGCAGTAGCATATTTCAATAACGTGATGACGTTAGTGGTTAGATCGTACGGAAAGTCTTCAAAAATAAATATACCTTGGATACTGGTGGAATTGGTTACCGGAAATTTGTTTAAAATAAATTTCGTCGACGGAAAATTGAACGACTGAAATTTGATCGAACGGAAATTTAGTCGAATCTTTTTCTTCTTCTTCAAGTCACACGTTAAAATTTGCGTCAAAATTTTTTTGAACGCATTATATTATATAGTGAAACAAAATAATGCGTTAAAAAAATTGACGCTCATCTTTAATCTGAACAGCATAAAATGTTTTTTTACAAAGCAAAGTGTTCAAACTGTGCAAACTTTGATGTGAAAACTTAAACACGAACAATGTTGTCGACAGCGATTCGTCATACGGAATGGGGGCAGTAAGGAAGAGAATATGAATATAGTAGATGAAGGATAAATGGATCGGTGAGTAGATGAGAGACACACACTGAATTTGTCGTGGATGGGCGAGTAGATGAGAGACACATAAGGAAGTTGTGATGTATTGGAGAGTAGATGAGAGACACAAGGAAGTTGTGATGTATTGGAGAGTAGATGAGAGACACATAAGGAAGTTGTGATGTATTGGAGAGTAGATGAGAGACACACACTGAATTTGTCGTGGATGGGAGAGTAGATGAGAGACACATACGGAAGTTGTGATGTATTGGAGAGTAGATGAGAGACACAAGGAAGTTGTGATGTATTGGAGAGTAGATGAGAGACACAAGGAAGTTGTGATGTATTGGAGAGTAGACGAGAGACACACAAGGAAGTTGTGATGTATTGGAGAGTAGATGGGAGACACACAAGGAAGTTGTGATGTATTGGTGAGTAGATGAGAGACACACAAGGAAGTTGTGATGTATTGGTGAGTAGATGAGAGACACACAAGGAAGTTGTGATGTATTGGTGAGTAGATGAGAGACACACAAGGAAGTTGTGATGTATTGGTGAGTAGATGAGAGACACACAAGGAAGTTGTGATGTATTGGTGAGTAGATGAGAGACACACAAGGAAGTTGTGATGTATTGGTGAGTAGATGAGAGACACACAAGGAAGTTGTGATGTATTGGTGAGTAGATGAGAGACACACAAGGAAGTTGTGATGTATTGGTGAGTAGATGAGAGACACACAAGGAAGTTGTGATGTATTGGTGAGTAGATGAGAGACACACAAGGAAGTTGTGATGTATTGGTGAGTAGATGAGAGACACACAAGAGGGTGCAAGAAAAGAGACGAACAAGTACATGATTTTGTGAGGATTTAACATGACAACTAAACTTTAAAGACTATAGTGTAGCGGTTCTCAATTCGTGGGTCGCGATCCCCTCAGGGCTCGAAAGACCCTTTCACAGGCTGGCCTAAGACCATGGGAAAACACTAAACACATATACTCTACAGTTATGAAGTAACAACGAAAATAATTTTATGTTTGGGGACGCCACAACGTGAGGAACTGTATTAAAGGGTCGCGGCATTAGGAATGTTGAGAACCACTGCAATTGAGTCTAGGACAATGGAATGGTCGTAACTTGGTATACAAAACTTTTTAGGATCTGATAAGTTGACATTGATTGATTTTTTAAGTTGACATTGATGATTTTATAAGATGAATTTGGTTGGTGTTATAAAATGGCTTTGTTTGGTGTTACAAGTTGACTTTGGTTGGTGCTACAAGTTGACTTTGGTGTTGCTAGTTGACTTACTCTTATAGGTAAGAATATTGACCAATATGTAATAAATACTACAGAGTGAGAGAAAAGAAAATATGAAAGGAGGGAAATAGAATAAAAAATAAGATAAGGGCGGTGGTGCTCTGAAGTAGATCAAGAAGAAATAATGAGATAGAAGGAAGTGTGGGACAGAGAGATGGGGAGATGCATTTGAATGAAGAGATTAATAGAGGCAACGAAGGAAAGGGAGTGGACAAGGGAGAGAAACGAAATATACTGGTTTAAACAAAGTGGGTGACGGGTGATGGTTCAGACAGTGAGGGGTAGGAACAAATAGACAGACATAGTGGACAGACATTGTGGACAGACATACAGGGTGAAAGCAAAAAGCAAACATTTTCTACATTAATCCCAGGTTTACATTTGAAACTGGCAAGATTGATATTTGAGAAACTGAAGTGTTACGACGAGAGGAGCGCCAAGAGTGGCACACAGGCGTGGAGATGATTTGTTTGGCATTGATTAAATGTCAAAGGTCGTGATGGATGAACCGAAACCACACGGTATTACAGTGTCAAGGTCGTAGTGTGACAGGAGCGCTGTGTGTGTGTGTCAGGGTGTATGTGTTAGGGTGTATGTGTTAAGGTGTGAGTGTTAAGGTGTATGTGTTAAGGTATATGTGTTAAGGTGTACATGTTAAGGTGTATGTGTTAAGGTGTACGTGTTAAGGTGTACGTGTTACGGTGTATTTGTAAGGTGAGATGCGGCTGTGTCATGTTCTGGTAACGCTGCACACAAGCTGTGTCTCTTCTTGATTAGTCTAAGATGTCATATTTAATAAGCCAATTGTTAGGAAATCCAACTAATCAATAATTTTCTAATTAACTAAAGCCATCGCTATTAGTATTGTTAGATTTAATTCTATAGCAGACACCAAACCCTCGGTTACAGGAAATTTGATAGAAAGAAATTTCGTCGACGGTAAATTGATCAACGGAAATTTGATCGAACGGAAATTTGGTCGAATCTTTTTTTCAGTTTACACGTTAAAATTGTCTTCAAATTTCTTTTTGAACGCACTATGCTATATGGTAAAACAAAATAATGCGTTCAAAAAGAAATTTGAAGTAAAATTTTAACGTGAAAACTGAGAAAAAAAAATCGACCAAAACTCCGTTCGACCAAATTAACTTCGACGAAATTTCTTTCGATCAAATTTCCGGATACACAAACCCTCACCCACCACAGCAGTTTTGGTTATATTAAGCGAAATAATAAGGCCAGTGGTTCCCAAACTCAGAAGCAGGGTTGAGACAGGGGGGGGGGGGCTTTGCACAAGAACGCTCACCAACGATTACCCTCCTGGCCCTACATATGACCCCCACCTTGGAAAAAGTTTATTAACCTTTCCTTCACCAGTTTGGGAAGCCCTGGCCGGAAGCGAGAAGACTACTGGCGCGTTATTTGTTAAATCTACCAAGTCATAGATCTGTTGTCCTACCTCTTCCCCTTCGTCTGACGTAGCGTCCGGACACGCCGAGCTGTCCCAGGCGGTCGTATCGGCGTCCAGCTCAGTGGACGCAAAACTGACGGATTTGCTGTCCTCCAGTCTGGACCTCAGCTTCTTGTGGCGGTGGTCAAGGGTGGACGTGTCCTCTGGTGTGTCCGGTGTCTGGTGCAATGACAGTGGTACAGTAGCATTGATATCATAATTTAAAAAAAAAAAAATTAGTTTTAATTATTTTAAATGTATTGAGTTTAAGACGTTGCCATGTAAGTCTCCTAATTATTATACTAAAATAATTTGTATGATGAAGTAATTATACAATAGCCTATTACATTTATATAATTCGGGCGATGGTCACTAGAGCAACTGCAATACCGAAGACGAACAGAATTTTCTCTGGACCACTTGGACTTTCTTTTATCAAACTCACTTGGTTCTTAGCAACTCTCGCCTTTAAATTGACCAACGGTTTCACAATCCAATGGATTATAAAAAAGATGTTGTTGGGGACTGTACTTTGATTTTATCCAAAAGGCTGAGACAGCGTATTATTTTAAGATTTCAAAGCCAACAGCGAATGTAAAAGGATTCATTCTATTCAGTTTAATCATTTTTAACCGAAGTCAACCGTGTTTGGATCGGGCTACTTTTGGATCGGGCTACATTCTTGCAAGTTATATCTAAACTACGCCAGAGATGCGCGTAACTTCAGGTGGCCCAATCTCGGCGCTGTAAGAATCTATGCGACGCCTACAACAATTTGTTCAACTCCTTCCAAAAAAAAATAATTTATGACGTCACAGCTCAATCCAACCCACCATTTTTACACACACACACACTCACACAAACACACACACAACGCACCCACATGATTTCATAAATCCATTAATAAAATGTAACTAAAAGCTTAAAAACGAAAACTTTTCCACAACAGCAGCGATGGTCTGAATTGTGCAATCTGCAGTATTACATCTATGGATAAACCGTACTTCACGGAGTGGCTCAGTGTCTAGTTAGACCGTACTTCACGGAGTGGCTAAGTGTCTGGTTTTTTTGGACTTGGAGGAATCACACCAGACTTCACCCCCCCCCCCCCCCCAAAAAAAAAAAAAAAAAAAACAAAAAAAAAAAAAAGAAATAACGAGACATAAACATATTTATTTGTATGCGTAGTTATAGATTTACGAAGATGTAAAATTACCTTAAACACATCCCAGTAAGTGGGTGGAGGCAAATGAAATTGTCCAACGGCTCATATAAAATAAAACATGGAATGTCATTTTTCAATTAAAAAGCCCCCTTTATGTTTGCCAATAATTTCCCGTGGGACTCACAAGAAACAGACGGCTGTAGTATTGTATGGACATAGTTCCCTTTCCCGTCCAACAGTCCCCCAGCCCACTTGTTGTCGAATATTCTTTTGGAAAGGGCTACCAAAAATGTATTGGAAACACGTGATGGTGGTGGTACAACGCATGATGGTGGCGGTACAAAACATAATGATGGCGGTACAACACATGATGGTGGCGGTACAACGCATGATGGTGGTGGTACAACGCATGATGGTGGCGGTACAAAGCATGATGGTGGCGGTACAACACATGATGATGGGGGTACAACACATGATGGTGGCGGTACAACACATGATGGTGGCGGTACAACACATGATGGTGGCAGTACAACACATGATGGTGGCGGTACAACACATGATGGTGGCGGTACAACACATGATGGTGGCGGTACAACACATGATGGTGGCGGTACAACACTGGTACAACGCATGATGGTGGAGGAACAACGCATGATGGTGGCGGTACAACACATGATGGTGGGGGTACAACACATGATGGTGGCGGTACAACACATGATGGTGGCGGTACAACACATGATGGTGGCGGTACAACACATGATGGTGGCGGTACAACACATGATGGTGGCGGTACAACACATGATGGTGGCGGTACAACACATGATGATGGCGGTACAACACATGATGATGGGGGTACAACACATGAGGGGGGGTACAAAACATGATGGGGTTCAACGCATGATGGTGGCGGTACAAAAGATGATGATGGGGTACAACACATGATGGTGGGGTACAACACATGATGATGGGGTACAAAACATGATGGTGGGGGTATAACACATGATGATGGGGGTACAACACATGATGATAGCGGTACAACACATGATGATGGGGGTACAACACATGATGATGGGGGTACAACACATGAT
Organism: Lymnaea stagnalis; assembly: GCA_964033795.1. Classification (NCBI taxonomy): domain Eukaryota; kingdom Metazoa; phylum Mollusca; class Gastropoda; family Lymnaeidae; genus Lymnaea; species Lymnaea stagnalis. The sequence goes on along the minus strand of CAXITT010000152.1, from coordinate 1,233,817 downwards.
GATGGGGGTACAACACATGATGGTGGCGGTACAACACATGATGATGTGGGTACAATATGATGGTGGGGTACAACACATGATGATGGGGTACAAAACATGATGGTGGGGGTATAACACATGATGATGGGGGTACAACACATGATGATTGCGGTACAACACATGATGATGGGGGTACAACACATGATGATGGGGGTACAACACATGATGATGGGGGTACAACACATGATGGTGGCGGTACAACACATGATGATGGGGGTACAACACATGATGATGGGGGTCAAATATAACAACTAAATAAATACTCGACGGTTTTCTTGCAAAACCTAATTATGTCGTAATATGTTATTGAAAGGTCGGTGTGACAGACAACTGTCGTAATATGTTATTGAAAGGTCGATGTGACAGACAACTGTCGTAATATGTTATTGACAGGTCGGTATAGCAGATCACTGTAAAAAAAATAAATGAAATACCACTGATAGAAACAATAACCCTCTATAATGTGACAACTATAAAATACCAAACAAGTCATTAAGTTCTTGCATAAAACTAGGGCAACAAGATGGCCGACTCGAAAATTTGTGTGTGCACCGAAAGTTAGGAAAGACGGGAAAGAGTTGTATGAACATCAGTATAAAATATAATTATATGTTAAACATGCTAAGAGGAAGTGTCGTCCACGAATTAACATCCACTGCTCACAGAAAACAGCAGTTGACAAGTGAGCTGCAGGATACCCTTGCTAAAATGTTGTAGGATACCCTTGCTAAAATGTTGTAGGATACCCTTGCTAAAATGTTGTAGGATACCCTTGCTAAAATGTTGTAGGATACCCCTGCTTTAATGTTGTAGGAGATCCTAGCTAAAATGTTGTAGGAGACCCTTGCTAAAATGTTGTAGGAGACCCTTGCTAAAATGTTGTAGGAGACCCTTGCTAAAATGTTGTAGGAGACCCTAGCTAAAATGTTGTAGGAGACCCTTGCTAAAATGTTGTAGGAGACCCTAGCTAAAATGTTGTAGGAGACCCTTGCTAAAATGATGTAGGATACCCTTGCTAAAATGTTGTAGGAGACCCTTGCTAAAATGTTGTAGGAGACCCTTGCTAAAATGTTGTAGGAGACCCTAGCTAAAATGTTGTAGGAGACCCTTGCAAAAATGTTGTAGGAGACCCTTGCTAAAATGTTGTAGGATACCCCTGCTTTAATGTTGTAGGAGACCCTAGCTAAAATGTTGTAGGAGACCCTTGCTAAAATGTTGTAGGAGACCCTAGCTAAAATGTTGTAGGAGACCCTTGCAAAAATGTTGTAGGAGACCCTTGCTAAAATGTTGTAGGATACCCTTGCTAAAATGTTGTAGGAGACCCTTGCTAAAATGTTGTAGGAGACCCTTGCTAAAATGTTGTAGGAGACCCTTGCTAAAATGTTGTAGGATACCCTTGCTAAAATGTTGTAGGACACCCTTGCTAAAATGTTGTAGGAGACCCTTGCTAAAATGTTGTAGGAGACGCTTGCTAAAATTTTGTAGGATACCCTTGCTAAAGTGTTGCATGATACTCTTGCTCCAGTGTTGTATGATACTCTTGCTAAAGGGTCACCCGTTAACACTATCGACTCCAAGTGGACTCATTTACAAGACGCTGTGTACGATTCAGCCATGGGGAAAATGGTGCATATAAATAATGACTGGTATGAGGCCCATGATAATGGGACGGAACCCGTAAACTGAGAAAAAGAGGAAGGCCCTACTTGCCAATAAGGGTGTACCTTGCGTTCGTGCACCGCAGACTCTCAGAACTGCAACAAAAAATGTATCCCAGCAGACTGCCTGCCACTGTGCCAACACTTACTGTTTGGACCTTTGCCACTGCATGCAACTGGCTTCCGACACTGCGGGATGAAAGGGGCATGTATGAGGGCATCAATGGTGCATTAGGTCCCAAACTTCAAATAGGGCACCTCTCAAGTACAAGACTGGGCAAATTATCCATAATCACAACGATAAACTTCAGTGTTGGGTAGAGCATTGTCTTGAGCTGCACACAACATTAAATGTAATCAGTGAGACTGCTCTGAATCACATTCCCGTCTTGTCAGCAATAGAAGAACTAGATGAAGAGCCAACTTTGAAGGAGCTTGAAAACGAAATCATTACCTTGCTGAAGGCTCCAGGGATTGACTGCATCCATCCGGAAATCCTAAAAATGGAAAAACCTTTACCATTCTCCTTATACGAGCTTCTCTCGTCTGTGTTGGGAAGCAGTTGACAATCCCCAGGACATAAGAGACGCTAGCATCGTAACTTGGTACAAAAATAAAGTTGACTGTAGCGATTATACGAATTATGGAGGAATTTGTTTCTTTGGCTTGAACGGAGAGACGTTTTACCCGTGTCACCCTTAAACATTTGCCGAGTATGGGTAACCACGTCTACCCAGAGGCCCCAGTTTGGCTTCCGAAAGGGTCGTTCAACTATAGATACGATATTCTCGTGACGCCTATGGCAGGGAAAGTGTCGTGAACGGCATATGCCTCTTTACACTGTTTACATAGATCTGACCAAGGAATTCGACTTGCAAAGCCGGACTGGCCTGTTCAGTATCTTGCATAAAATAGGTTGTTCCCCACGACTGCTCACAATCATACAGTCATTTCACGAAAACATGGGCAGGACGATGACCTTCCATTGCACGGTCTCTCATGCATTCTCTGTCAGCAGCAGTCTCTGAGGCATTCTCTGTCAGCAACGGATTGAATCAAGGCTGGGTACTTACACTAGCGCTTTCTTCATTTAGGAATCCACACTTATACAGTAAACACTGCTCTATCAAGAATAACACACTCTCAAAATAACTCTGGTCTGTCGTCCCGTAAAGTAAAACTATCTCGTGATAAATGCTCGCTCAAAAATCAATAGTGTCCCCTTTTATAGTCTGTTCTACTGACGCATCTAGAACCTCCTTATGCATTGTTTTCCTTTCCAAGTTACTCCAGATTCTTCTACAAAATTCTAATAGATACATACTATTAACTTTATTTAGGTCAAGAGACTATGTTTAGCTAGCCACACCTTAAATGCGGTCTCGAGCTTGCTTGGTGTCTGCTACAGTTCACAGCACGGGGACATGACGTTAACACGTCGTCTTCATAACAGACCATTCAAGGAGAAAGGTGGAAAGCCATATTCCAAAGGATCTGCTGTATGCAGTGTTGGCAGAAGGGACGGCCGCGGCTGCAACTTAAGGAAGTTTGCAAAAAAAAAAAAAAATAGAAAACAACCAATGGGAGATGAGCGCTAAGCAACATTCAAGCTGGCGAACAGCAGTGCATGAATGAGTAAAAAAAAAAAAGGCAGAAGATGCGCGAAACAAATCCCTAGCAACCAAAGGAGCATTACGGTAGGCTAAGTTTAACCAGGAGTCAAGGTTCTCCTGCGAGAAGTGCAGCCGAGACCGCCATTCCAGGATCGGCCTCGCAAGCCGTTTCATGTAGTGTCAAGAGCTATCCCATCGTCTCGCGAAGACGGAAGGATATAAAGCAAGAATCTATGAAGCGCAAGAATTCCATATTGATTCGTGTTTTCTTATTTATTAATTAACTAATTGTTCACATAACATTTCAACTCATTTTAATCCGGAAAAAAAGACACACCTGAAAACTCGTGTACAGTGAATTGTTGCCATTTTATGCAACCCATAACAACACCTCAAAATACAGTAATGTTATCCGTTTTCTCATCGTATACAAATCGAACACAGGGTGAAATGGAGAAGGATTGGACAGATGACCCATCTCAGGTCGTGAAAACCCAGTCAAGTAAATGATGTCACAAGGGCTGGTCATTTCGCTTCACTGATTCAACGAGTCCTGACCAGAAAGCCACCAAGAGGCAATTTACGGCATCTCTGAGGTCAAGGTCGACAATGTCGCTCGACAAATCCAAGAGAAATAACTAGAAGTACATTGGAGTAGGCCCTGATCCCAATAGGGTGTCTTGGGCGATTGAGGGGGGTGGGGGTGGGGGGTGGGGATGGGAGGGGCGCCGGTCTGATCATCTAGGGGAGAGGCGCCAGTCTCATTGCCAGGAGTATGACATAACAGGAGTGAGGGTGGTAGAAATGAAAGTTAGGACGGAGGAAGGGAGAATATAAGGGGTAGAGGATAATGGAAAAGCTGAATTGGTGATGCAGAAATGGTGAAGTGGGTGTGGATGGGTGGGTGGGAAAATATGCGAAGGAAGTAAGGGGTTAAAGTTCACATATGAAAGTCTTAAGTCGATAAGGAAAGCAAACTTATAATCAACACATTAGATGCCGGCTGACTATACGAGACAAAACCGCTGTAGATGTAAGTGTCAACGACGCGAGAAAGGCACTATAATGGATAAAGAGAAGGGAAAGAAGGATATATTAAGAAACTAAGGGGGATAAAATGGGCTATATTTAGGTGAGAAGAGAAGAAAATCGTTACCCCCCCCCCCCCCCCACACACAAAAAAATCGTCCCCCCCCCCCCCCACACACACACATACTAAGGAAGCAAATGTTGAGACCAGAAAATGGAATGTAAACATGGGGGCATTGACTATTGAATGCGGATGGATCTAGAGTAGTGCCGCCTTGCAGTTTTCATACCACTAACAAGTCACGCGACGACCAGTGAAATAAAGATGGAACGGTCCGTACAATGACCTTTAAAGTAGAGGGGCAGAGGGGCATTATCTTCACATTATTAACCCGTGCTTCCAGTGTTAAAAGTCACCAAAAGGCATTAATGGAAATCCGCAGACGACCGCACAGTTGGGAGTCGTCCAGAATATCCTGCCCTTGTCAGCTCTCTAACTCTGTTTTATGATCAACTCAAGGTTGACCCTATTGGGTCGTCTCTCTCTCTCTCTCTCTCTCTCTCTCTCTCTCTCTCCCTCTCTCTCTCCAATCCGTTTTTTCTTTCTCTTAATCACGCCCACCTCCAGTCTACCTCATCATTTTGATCGCACATCTTATTTTTATAAAAATAATTTTTTTTTCTTGCAGTCAAGAAGCAGTCATACTCTTAAAGTCATTGAAATAAATGGTGTTCAGGAACCTTCAACAATACATTTCATCGGTCCACAACTCTTAGTTTCTGTTAAGTCCACAATCAAATTGGAGTTCAATTTTACAATCAATTTTGACCATGTCGAACCCATCAACATTCCAGTTAATTTAGCCACTCATAAAAAAAAAAAAAAAATCAACACCAAAAAAAAAATACAAAACAAAAAAAAAACTTTATGAAATCTGGCCGCTTTGCTTTTGTAAACAATTTTTATGAAACCTGGCCGCTCTGTTGTTGTGTGACTTTAAGCCAATTTCCTGCCACTTCCACCAAGGACCATTTTGGCTTGTGACAGTTGCTTTGAACTGTGTCGTAGATGGCCGTGTCTGCTTGCACCTTGTAATGGATGCCATAACTTCCATTTAAACCTTAATACTGGAAGCAGGCACCAATATATATATGTATATATATGTATATATATATATATATATATNNNATATATATATATGAATATATATATATATATATATATATATTAAAATATTTGTTTATTGTATACACGGTTTAATTGTAAATTTATGCCTCTGCATTACAACATATCGATTCGAGATTTTAAATATATTTTGGTTCTTTTCACGATGATAATTTGTTTGTTTTTTTAAAATTTCCCCATTAACATGATGCTCCTCCCTCAGCACATACTAAACAATAGAGCTTTGCATTCAGATAGCGTTGACTCGATTTTAACGTAATTCATACGAAGTCTTATGGGAATTTTCATAACATTGTACATTTTTTTTTAGTTTTCCTCAATGATATTTTATTTCCCTTGAAATTAGAGGTTCAAGGGTGTTTTGACATAAATTACCAATAAGCAAGGGTGCAAAAATACTGTCAAACGGAATTAGACCTAGATCTAACTAATGGAAACGCTATCACCAGACAATGCTAGTAGAATAATATTTATCTTTTTTTGCTTTGGTCGCTGCTCCCCACCGTAACAGAATAAACTAATATGGCGCAAGAAATTAGGTCCATGTGTCGTAATATTTTTTTTTATTTTAAAAAGTGGAAAACCTAAACAACATTAAGTAAACATTTGATGTTCCTGTCGACTTGGGATGGATAATTGAACCCCTGTCAGTCTTGTCGACTAGGGATGGAGTTATTCAATGACATTCCTGTCAACTGGGGTTGGAGTAATTCAATGACATTCCTGTCAACTGGGGTTGGCGTAATTCAATGACATTCCTGTCAACTGGGGTTGGAGTAATTCAATGACATTCCTGTCAACTGGGGTTGGCGTAATTCAATGACATTCCTGTCAACTGGGGTTGGAGTAATTCAATGACATTCCTGTCAACTGGGGTTGGCGTAATTCAATGACATTCCTGTCAACTGGGGTTGGAGTAATTCAATGACATTCCTGTCAACTGGGGTTGG
>CAXITT010000152.1:1192969-1212551 GCA_964033795.1 Lymnaea stagnalis | reverse complement strand
CCAAAACAATAATGTGCTCCGCTTATACAATAATGTGCTCCACCAAAACAATAATGTGCTCCACTTAAACAATAAAATGCTCCACCAAAACAATAATGTGCTCCGCTTATACAATAATGTGCTCCACCAAAACAATAATGTGCTCCACTTAAACAATAAAATGCTCCACCAAAACAATAATGTGCTCCACCAAAACAATAATGTGCTCCGCTTAAACAATAACATGCTCCACTAAAACAATGTGCTGCGCTAAAATAATATGCTCCACTTAAACAATAATGTGCTCCACTTAAACAATAAGGTGATCCACTAATATAATAACGTGCTCCACTAAAACAATGATGTGCTCCACTAAAATAATGACTTACTCCACTAACATCAACAGCCTTATTTAAAGAAATCAACATATACAATGAACAATTATTTTTCCTAAATAACATTTAAGAGTAATTATTAAACACGAGTCAACAATAAAAATAAGATTTTATATGAATTTCACCAAAGATTTGATCTGGTCAGTTTGTATGAAAGAACATTGAGTTTTTGCACTAGAGCTTTTATAATTAGAATAATAAACTCTTGGTCAAATACCAAACTTTTATTTTCGCAGTTAGCTGGCAGCCATATTAAATGTTGCCTTAAGTGGACGCAATTGGCTGGCAGCCATATTAAATGTTGCCTAAAGTGGACGCAATTGGCTGGCAGCCACATTAAATTTTGCCTTAGGTGGACGCAATTAGCTAGCAGCCATATTAAATGTTGCCTTAGGTGGACGCAATGAGCTGGCAGACATTAAATATTGCCTTAAGGGGACGCAATTAGCTAGCAGCCATATTAAATGTTGCCTTAGGCGGAAGCAAGTACCTGGCAGCCACATTCAACGTTGCCGTAGTGGATGCTAAAGTAAGTCTGACCGACCATGGTAAATGACCTAGGTGTATGACCAGTGTATAATATCGCGTTAGCCTCCTGTTATGTTTGCAGGGACACACCTCTGGTGTTATCATTTAACGATATCGGATAAGGCGGATCGGAAGGGCGGCGCTCATGTCAATCAAGTCGCTAATTAGCCTATCAAATAATGCTTCTATCAATTTCGCTCGTGACTCCCCCCCCCCCCCCCCCCCCACTTATGCATATACCATAAACACCTCGTTATTTTTGTCTACTTCTCCCTCATACGGCACCGTGACCTTTGGTATCAGTACTTTAATGTGACTCTACTTGCTTTATATGGTGTGCAATGATGTGCTCAACTAAAACAATGTGTTTCACTAAAACACCAGATTCTTCTTGACCGCCTTCATCTTTCTTTCGGACTTACTGGCTCAGCTTTAAACTGGTTTCAATCATATCTTTCTGACAGAACTCAACCAGTCTCTATTTCCAACCGCTCTTCCAAACCTTCAGCCCTGTCTATTGGAGTTCCTCAAGGATCGGTCCTTGGGCCTGTCCTTTTCATCCTCTACACTAAACCTCTATCATCTCTCATTAGCCACCACTCAGTTTCCAGTCAATCCTTTGCTGATGACACTCAAATCAGTGACTCTTGCTTTCCTGATCAACTTGATGCCACAATCCTTCGCATACAGGAGTGCGTGGACGACGTAAAGCGTTGGATGACTTGCAACAAACTGAAGCTAAATGATGATAAAACGGAAATCCTTCTCATCCACTCTCAAAACAAACCTCTCCCTCCATCCGCTCCTTCTTCTATATCTATTGGCAACTCTGACATCACACTCTCTTCCTCTGCCAGAAACCTTGGAGTCACGCTTACAGACACCCTCTCCATGGACAAACATGTCACGAATATATGCAGATCAGCATATAACGAAATTAGAAAAATCAGCACCATTAGACACCTCCTCTCCTTTGATGCCACAAAAACTCTCGTCTCTTCACTCATTCTTTCAAAATTTGACTACTGTAACACTCTTCTCGCAGGCATTCCTCAACACCACATAGACAAACTTCAGAAGGCACAGAACTCAGCATGCAGACTCATTTTTAAATCAAAGAAACATGACCACATTCAACCACACATGCGGCAACTCCACTGGCTTCCAATATCCTCTCGCATCAAGTACAAGTCTGCCAATCTATGCTTCAACTCGTTCACTGACCCTCACTTTCCTGTCTATCTCTCTGAACTGTTGCTTCCTTACATCCCCACTAGACAACTACGCTCTTCCATTGACAATAGAACCCTCTCAATCCCAAGAACCAAAACTAAGACCATCGGTGAACGCTCCTTCTACTTCCATGGGCCCACGTTCTGGAACCAGCTCCCCTTCCATATCCGTCATTGTGAAACCTCGTCCACTTTTAAAAAGTCCCTTAAAACCCATCTGTTTAGGTCCGCCTATGACCTGTGATGCACCCTCCTCGCCCTGCCTCATTTTCTGTTCCTGTAGTATAGGCCAAAACGTGCCAAAGTGTCCTCGTTTTATAGCCATTTTAATTGTTTCTATAGTATAGTAGTTACTATCCTAGTGTCTCATTTTTATTTTACTTAGTTTACACGTTTTTAATAATTGTAAAGCGCTTAGAGCTTTAAGGTAAGCGCTATATAAAAAATTCCTAAATAAATATGGTGACACCTAGGTACTTGTATGTCTCTACTTGCTCTATATGGTGATACCTAGGTACTTATATGTATCTACTTGCTCTATATGGTGACACCTAGGTACTTATATTCTCTACTCGCTTATATAGTGACATCTAGGTACTTGTATGTCTCTACTTGCTCTATATGGTGACACCTAGATACTTATATGTCTCTACTGTCTCTATATGGTGACACCTAGGTACTTGTGCGTCTCTACTTGCTCTATATGGTGACACCTAGGTACTTATATGTCTCTACTTGCTCTATATGGTGACACCTAGGTACTTATATGTCTCTACTTGCTCTATATGGTGACACCTAGGTACTTATATGTCTCTACTTGCTCTATATGGTGACACCTAGGTACTTATATGTCTCAACTTGCTCTATATGGTGACACCGAGGTACCTATATGTCTCTACTGTCCCTATGTGGTGACACCTAGGTACTTGTATGTCTCTACTTGCTCTATATGGTGACACCTAGGTACTTATGTCTCTACTTGCTCTATATGGTGACACCTAGGTACTTATATGTCTCTACTTGCTCTACATGGTGACACCTAGGTACTTGTATGTCTCTACTTGCTCTATATGGTGATACCTAGGTACTTATATGTCTCTACTTGCTCTATATGGTGACACCTAGGTACTTATGTCTCTACTTGCTCTATATGGTGACACCTAGGTACTTATATGTCTCTACTTGCTCTATATGGTGACACCTAGGTACTTATGTCTCTACTTGCTCTATATGGTGACATCTAGGTACTTATATGTCTCTACTTGCTCTATATGGTGACACCTAGGTACTTATATGTCTCTACTTGCTCTATATGGTGACACCTAGGTACGTATGTCTCTACTTGCTCTATATGGTGACACCTAGGTACTTATATGTCTCTACTTGCTCTATATGGTGACACCTAGGTACTTATGTCTCTACTTGCTCTATATGGTGACACCTAGGTACTTATGTCTCTACTTGCTCTATATGGTGACACCTAGGTACTAATATGTCTCTACTTGCTCTACATGGTGACACCTAAGTACTTGTATGTCTCTACTTGCTCTACATGGTGACACCTAGGTACTTGTATGTCTCTACTTGCTCTATATGGTGACACCTAAGTACTTATATGTCTCTACTTGCTCTATATGGTGACACCTAAGTACTTATATGTATCTACTTGCTCTATATGGTGATACCTAGGTACTTATGTCTCTACTTGCTCTATATGGTGACACCTAGGTACTTATATGTCTCTATTTGCTCTATATGGTGATACCTAGGTACTTGTATGTCTCTACTTGCTCTATATGGTGACACCTAGGTACTTATATGTCTCTACTTGCTCTATATGGTGACACCTAGGTACTTATGTCTCTACTTGCTCTATATGGTGACACCTAGGTACTTATATGTCTCTACTTGCTCTATACTGTAATTTTCAAAGGAAGCGTAAGACAAAATGACTGCACATTAGCTTTATTTTGTTATTTAGCATTTTCTAACTAGCTTTTGGAATAAATAATTCTTTAAAGCATTTAGTGTGTGTTTTATCTTAACATCAGGTGTCATGACATGTCATGACATGACATGACACCCGTGACGGGTTTACTCGCTGTCAAAGTGATCCGCAAAGCATTTTGGGTTTGCCATCCTCCCCTCCCGGCCCTAATTGAACGTAACATAATTAGAAAGTGTTTAAAATAATTTCTAATTATGAATAATAATTTTAAAAAACAACTACAAAGCATCCTTATTAATAATGGATTATAAAAAGTTCGACATCAAAATTGGTGTGTTTATTATGTCGCTGTGAACCGGAACAACATTGCACCAGGCAATACTTCCGGTTATTGGCGAAGGAGGTAAACAGCAAGCCATCAGGCCGATCGGATCGGCCATCACCAACTGGCCACTTCAAAAACAAACAACTGTTACAGCGAAGTGGTATGATGCCATGCCTCTGATGTTTTTTGGGGGGCAGTACGGATGTTTATCTCCTCCCCCACCACCACCACCCCCTTTGTTAATTTTCTCAGTCCTTCTCATACGCCCGAGGACACAATATCTCCTAACTAGGGCTGAACCGGGGGAATTTATTTTTTTTTTTACCCGGGTCGTGGAATTTTGAGAAAATACGCGGTAGCTTCACGTGGTACAAAAAAAACAACAACAAGAGTTAACTTCTCATTTTCTATAATTTTGCAACGAAATCTACAGCCCTGTGTTGCAGTGAGTTATTGGCCTTCGTCATCCGTTTGCGTCAAAAAATAACCCACTGATAGGAACAGGCAGTTGCCCGGTTCCGGAATAGAGATGCCGTTGTAGAAAAACCAGTCCACAGAGAAGATACTCTTATTCTTGTTAGAACAAAGACTTAGGAAACAACAGTTGAAGTGTAACAAAGATAGCCATACCATCCAAATACAGTGACATTTAACATTTTAAACAAAAATCCTTTCCAATGAAAAAAAAAAATTGAACCTTTTTACCCGAGTTCAACCATCACGCGTGACGCTCGGTGCGTGACGGTCTTTTACATTTTTTTATTTATTTTCTTATTTTTTTAAACTCAGTACTTCTCGTATAAACACTTGTAAGGGTGTGCTGGTTGTGAAAAGGAAGGAAGCAGGACACACCAGAAGAAAAATATATAAAAGCGATCCAGCGAATACATTCCACATGAACCCTCGAAGAATTGTTGTTGATTAAAACAAGTGAATTTTCTGAGCCTATGAGAAACGAAACATCTCTAAAAACGGATTGAGAGGGTTAATTTTATTATGTTGTATCCAAAGCAACTTTCTCAGGTGCTAATTAATAATCAAAATAATAATAAAGTTTATTTGAAAAACACGCTTCATCCCCAAAATCTCGAAGCGCGATTACAAATTCAACCATATCAAAGAGAGAAATAAAACAATCTAAAATTTACCACATTTAAAAAACAGACGCAACAATATAGAACTACATACGAGCATACCAAGTCAAAGTCTTTCATCCCATTTCAACCATAAGCAACACAGGGCAATATACATTAACTGAAAAAAAGATGGTAGATAGCATCACCCCAGAAGGTGTTTGCGAAATAGATGTGTTTTTAAATCGGTTTTAAAGGACTCCAGTGTCTGGCTGTTTCTGAGAGCGACTGGAAGGGCGTTCCAAATTGTTGGAATTAAACAAATTAAAGAACCCCTACAAACATTTATTGTATAAATCCTGTATCTGCATTGTTTTATTGTATAGTAATACTCTAATGCCCAACCGCTTGTACACCGCAGATTTATGTCACCATCTAGTTCAGAAAAACAAAAGAAAATAGTACGCACCAAACGCACCTGCGATTTTAAAAAAAATAATAATAATCTCATTTAGCGCAGTTATCGGGAATTTTATTTGATACAATTAGTGCCAGCATTTTTCCTTCATCTAATTTGGTTGGGGGGGGGGGGAGTTGGGGCTGAAAGAAGATAAAAATTTGAAAGAATGTGTTGTCACCGCCAACAAGTCTATGTGCCAAGTTTCAGCGCGATATGTTGACGGGTAGTTGGTCAATTAGCCGTCCGAAGATTTTGCCCCAAACACACAAAATTGAAAAAAAGGGGTTTAATAAAAAGATGTAATCACAATACACAAAATTTCTCCATTTCATTAAAAGTGTTTGTTGAAAACAACTTAATCCAAGAACTAGGCAATTTTTTTTTTTTTGAGCTGACCTCGCATCCATTATCGGGCGCTATCTATCCATTCTTTGTGAGACCAGGGGAATGCATTGCAACCGCGGAGTGGACAGGGTGGCTGTTCAATTTGTGTGATGGAGCGCTGCACCGAGGACCCAAATTACCTAGAATTACTGCCTGGAAGGGACCTGCATTCATCCAAGGTCGTCTAAGGGGAGATGAGCAGTGCATGCATAGATAACTCGCGTACTTTTTTTTCAAAAGGACATAGCAAAATGTGTAGTCAGGAGATATTTCCTGGATTTTGACTTAAATGACTTTGACTCTGACTTAGACGTATTATGTCTTTGAGACTGAGTTTTAAGTAAAATGTCTATGACTGTGACTTCGACTTAACATGTCTTCCTGATGTCAAATGAAAATAACTACGGGCGGAGATTTTCAGGAAACAGACTTCTTTTTTTCCAGTCATATTTTGTTCAAAATTAACTCCTACTTTGTTTTCCTCAAACGCTACAATCCTGAATACTTTGTACAATTTGACAACTCAAATTACTTCAGAACAAATGCTGGAACAAACAAAAGTATATTTGAATTTTTGCTTTCGAAATCATCAATTGTATTCAGTTACGATTACGGTCAAGCAGGGTCAACCAAACTTTTACCACGGCGGGCCGGATAACGGTAAGAAATGAGGAGCGCGGGCCAAATAATCATCCTGTACAATACTTACAAGCCAGAACGAAAGCTCTGGGAAAAAATACGAAAAACTAAGTTTAGTATTCCATGTTAATCACGGGTGAGTGGCGTGCCATGCAAAAAAGCAAAGACAAACAACATATTTATTTAATAAAAAAGTTAGTAAGGAAGGCAACGTTAGCAAAAAAGATAGTTGCACCAGACCTAGTGGGGACATGTTCGAATCTCACAAACTAGCCAGCGAAAAAGGTTAATGAGATTTGTGAAACTGACGTTTGGCTTTCAAGATATCATCAATGTTTGGTTTGCAATTGCTGCATCCAATCAAAAGAATCGTTTTCAAATGTTCATCAATTCCTTTTTTTTCGATGTATTGACTTCACATACTTTATTTTTGAAAATGTTTGCTCACAGACATAAGTTTTTCCATTCGTGATACAATCGAACGCCAACTCTTCCGTTATCCGAAATTCCAAATTGACTCAACAAATAAACACGAAAAGTTGCGAGAGATCAGTAGGCTCATCCAGTCCCAGAGAATACCACATCAAATTCCAGTCCCAGAGAATACCACATCAAATTCCAGTCCCAGAGATACCACATCAAATTCCAGTCCCAGAGAATACCACATCAAATTCCAGTCCCAGAGAATACCACATCAAATTCCAGTCCCAGAGAATACCACATCAAATTCCAGTCCCAGAGAATACCACATCAAATTCCAGTCCCAGAGAATACCCCATCAAATTCCAGTCCCAGAGAATACCACATCAAATTCCAGTCCCAGAGAATACCACATCAAATTCCAGTCCCAGAGAATACCACATCAAATTCCAAGCTTTCCCCAAGTATCGATAGCACTATGTTCTCTCCAAATTCTTCTGTTCTCCACACAACGGAACTTGCCGAAGGGCTGTTAGTTCAAAACGCGGCCACTATGGTTTTTAATGTCCCCGTATGTCTACAATACTCCTCTTTCTTTCACCCATTTACTACCCAGTTTGTGGTAGTTATCAGACTGTAATATATTACCGGGAATATGCTTAATCCTTTTTAACTCTTGTACCGCGCTTTGAGCCTTTGGGGATGAAGCGTGTTTTTGAAATACACTTTATTATTATTATTATTAATGGAAATTGATTATTATTTTATTTATTTAAAAAAAAAGATTTTCCTAAAACCAACAACCTCGGTTACTTGGTAGGTTTTTTAAATGACGTCATCTTTTGTTAACTAATTCTTAAAAAAAACAAAAAAAAAACCCATCTTCTTTTATGAAGATCTGAGTTCAAGTTTGAACCACGTTAAATTTGACCAGTAACTTTATTTTGACCAGTGATAGACTGTGACTGTGATCTGTACGTCCCCTCAAAAATAATTAATATCAAAAGCAAATACACGTCTGCAAAAGAAGAGGACCGCAGCTAACTTTGTTTGGCGCCAGTTTAACTCGATCCCAGTAGGCGCTGGCTGCGATGCGAGCAGTTGTTGTGTTCATTTGATATAATTCATTTTCATTTCTTTACTATTAAAAAGATACCGTATGGACGATGTGAGACGATATTGTACGACTTAGGAGTTCGAGGGTAAACAGGTCTGTAATAAACAAGACAATCTAGACTACACTAAGTTCAAGTTGAAAATGGTAAATTTAAGGCGCATAGAAGCCAGAAGGTCTCCACACGTGTGAAGATCTAGTTTTTTTTTAAATATTGAAAATTTAAATCAACGTCTCGAGTTCCATACGTTTTATCAAGCAAGTTTAAGAACCATCGGCGGGCCGGATGAACTGAATCCGGATCCGACCCGTGGGTCGTAGTTTGGTGACCCCTGCGGCAGACGATAGAGGCGCGACTGGCGTACTGGAGTTACAACACATCTCCAATCTCCACTCCGGGAATGTCTATCGGAATGTTTAGAATCTTTTATTTGTTAATGCAAATGACTCTTGTGTTGTTTTAAATCGACTGGCCCACTGCAGCTACTAGTTATAGGATATGATGTATATAAAAAAAATAGAGGTGAAACATAATACACACCATTTTACACATAGATTTGGTTACTATAAAATACAACTTAATCTGGTCGTGACAAGCCTCCACCACTTAAAAGAAATTGAAATGTGGTTTAAAGTAATAGATCTCGCGAAAAAAACGAGAGTCTCTGTATGTATATGGAAAAAAAATGTCCTTTTAATTATGTGAATGTTCTCTCGTATTACTGAGTGTCAGTAACTTATTTTACTTCACATTATACAAAAAATGTGTAATACTGGATTGCACGCTATGAATACTCAATATCTAAATACAGTTTTAAATTTACAGTGAGGGAAAATGACAAGATGTATTGTCCGGATAGGTGTCAATTTAATTCATTATTTTTTTTAAATAGGAGTTTTCATTCAATCTCTTGACAGCATTATTATTTTCTTTCTTTCCATTTCTTATCATTATAAAATATCAGAGTTTTTATTAATAATGTAATCGTATATCTTTCAGTAATAGTTTTAATACTCTTTTGGCAATTGTTTCTATAATAAAAGCTGTTTGAAATCGAAAAGTCAAAATAAAGGGGAAGAAATGCGTGTTCAGGATTCAGATTACAGGCCCGCAGTTTCTATGACCTGGTTTGTAAGCCAATTGTTTATCGATTCCCTTTATACTTTAGGTGTTCTTTACATCGCCAGTATCAGGCTCTTTCCGGCTATTCAACAATTCAATTTAAGGCATATTTTCAAAATATTTTTTTACAAATATGAGAAATAGTTGCAATTGCTATAGTTCATCTGTTCATGACAAGACAGAAGCATCCGACAAATAGAATCCAGTGAAGTTGTTCTTGGAAATCGCAATTTCCCGTAACAAAATTCACAGCAAATCACTTATGTATAGATTTGAGAATCTGGTGTGGCTGCTTCCTTTTCCCAACCGGCACTCACACGCACAATATTTTATATAAATGGTACTGGAAAAAAAAAAAGGGGGGGGGAGCTGTCAAGCTGCGAGCGTCATGCGTGACGGTTGAACTCAGGTGTAAAGATTGAATTATTTCATACGCAACTGTTATATTGATCAATGACGAGCCCCAGGTATTGGTCTGTAGGACTGTCTGTAGGACTATTGTTTGAAGGGCAGCGGGTAGGGTAGGACTTTCTGTAGGACTATTTGTTTTTTTAAGACCGGCAGGTAGGGTGTAGGACTGGCTGTAGACCTATTGTTTAAAGGCCGGTAGGTAGGGTGTAAGACTGTCTGTAGACATTATTTAAAGGCCCACATATATTATAGAAAATAAGAAATTAACTTTTTTTTTAGTAACACTTGGGCCCAGAGCGTATTTCCTCGAAATAACCAGACCCGGTGTAAAAAAAACAACAACTTGACCCGGCCAAGTAGGTTATTATTTAAATTAATACGGGATGAACATTTTAGAGATGGAACTCAAATTTAAATGGTAACAAACTCATTTTCCCGTTTTGCATTTAAAAAGTCATCAAAGTCTCAAAACATGTAGATTTTCAAGATAAAAGACATCAGCTAAATAGTATTCATTAACAATACGCCACCGACTACAACATCGATATTAATAAACTTTCCGATAAAACAAAATACAAATATAAAAAAAATCACAATTAAGCTGTATTTAAACTAATGCAAAGTAAGTCAAGTATCGATATTTTGACACAGTAAGAACGTTTAGAAAAAAAAAATGAATCAAAATCCTTGAAAACCAGATTAAAATCTTTTTGAAGTTTTCTTTATACAATTTCTCTGCTGAGACGCAACATTTTTTTTAAAAAATCAATCGAGCTTTATCCATTATTTCTACAGCTTGCCGAATTCTTGATTGCCTCAACGATACCTCAAATGCCTAATGTATTCAAGGTAGTCAATAGCTAAAGATTAAACAGGCAATACCTTTTCGCTTGGAAAATATTTCTATTCAACAAACAGAAATAATTTGACATAAATAAGTATAATACTTGGCTAAGCTTCATTTACTGTAAGTGATATGGTAATTTTATACCATGAAATAGAGAAAGAAAATAAATTCAGTGTTTGGTAAATACGTTACTGTGTAGGTGAACGTGCCTCGAATTGTGATTTAGGACGCCCCTTGAAAGCAGTATATATTTTTTTAACACAACAATGAAAATTGTTCAACTATTTCGTTATGACTTAATGTAGATTATGTAAATATTTAATTTCTTTTAGATAATTTAAATGAGCAAAAATCTAAAAGTAAAACATGTGAAAAGCTACGGCCATTTTCCAGACAACCTATGTCTGTCTGAGATCCACATTACAGACTACATGTGTCTGTCTGAGACCCACATTACAGACTACATGTGTTTGTCTGATACCCACATTACAGACTACATGCGTTTGTCTGAGACCCACATTACAGAATACATGTGTTTGTCTGAGACCCACATTAAAGAATACATGTGTTTGTCTGAGACCCACATTAAAGAATACATGTGTTTGTCTGAGACCCACATTAAAGAATACATGTGTTTGTCTGAGACCCACATTACAGACTACATCTGTTTGTCTGAGACACACATTAAAGAATACATGTGTTTGTCTGAGACCCACATTAAAGAATACATGTGTTTGTCTGAGACCCACATTACAGAATACATGTGTTTGTCTGAGACCCACATTACAGAATACATGTGTTTGTCTGAGACCCACATTACAGAATACACGTGTTTGTCTGAGACCCAGATTACAGAATACACGTGTTTGTCTGAGACCTACATTCTAGAATACATGTCCTAAGTACCAAAAAAGCAGACTGAGTCTTGATTGGACCACAATTCTTCAATTTTTGTGTTTGTTTAAAGCATCGCCACATAGTGTCACATTTAACCGGTCATCTCAGACGCAGACATCGACTCCTCGGGCGTCATACATTTATCAAGAGAAACAAGGCTTTGTGCAATGTCCCTCTCCTTCACTAAAATCTAGAAAAACAAGATAGAAAATCTGCACACACACACACACACCCCACCTCTTTATTTGAAAAAAAACCAACAACTTAGACTAAGAATGCCCAAATTGACAGGATTATAACCACTTTAACCTATGCTATCCCAAGCTTATATTTGGCCAACTTCGCAGGCCTGCAGTTGAACTTTAACGAGGTGATTCATTAGGTCGATCAATAAAACAAGTGGCTTTTTTGCGCTCTTTGTTCGGGGCGTTTGTTATCTTAGTCATCCGGGTTTGACCAATGTTTAAATGACATATTTAATACAACCCCACCCCGCCCCCCCCGCCCAGCTTCCCGTGAGCATGCGCACTCTATTGGGTATCGATCGGATTTAATCGATACATCATATTCGTTAAAGCACTTGTGTGGGTTTTGAGGACGAATGGTTAGGGTCAGGACGAATGGTTAGGATCAGGACAAATGATTAGGATCAGCACAAATGGTTAGGATCAGGATGAATTGTTAGAATCAGGACGAATTGTTAGGATCAGGACGAATTGTTAGAATCAGGATGAATTGTTAGAATCAGGACGAATTGTTAGGGTCAGGACGAATTGTTAGGATCAGGACGAATTGTTAGGGTCAGGACGAATTGTTAGGGTCAGGACGAATTTTTAGGATCAGGATGAATTGTTAGGCTCAAAGCAAATAAAACGCGTTATCATATTACTTTTTAAAAGAAATAATGTTATCGCAATGTTGATGTAACGAACCGGGAATTGCCAGTTCAAAGCCTTCGTTGTCTTAGGGTAATTGAAACCAATGTTTTATAGAACAAACGTCCCTTTATTTAATGTACAACTCCGAAAGTCAAACACTCCATCACTGCTATCATTTCCAAAAAAAATAGCACCATTCACCACGTCATGTCCCCTTGCCCAAAATACGTCACAAAAAAATCTCGGCATGTAGCAACAGCTGCACAAATAATCTTAGCACCAAACACGCACGCACAAAACCTGCCATGATCAACAACTTTTCCATGCCAAACATTCACGCCCCTGAATCTAGTTCACAACCGTTGAGTCAATGTTGATTCAACATGGCATACTATTTTGCAGGCTAATAGATTTATACCGGGCCCGCATATACTCTCTACCGGTTCACAGAAATTATCCAGAGCACGGCCTTCCTTTAAAAAAATAGTCTGCCAAATATTTCTCTCTGCTTTGACCAGCGGCTGATGTGAAATGTTTTGATGATCATATTCCCAGAGAGTATTCCCGAAGTAACAACACGGAAGTGAACAAAGGGTGGGAATTATTCCAAGGGAAAACACTCCAGTACCAGGAGTTATGGGCCGCAACAGTAAGTTTCATTAAGTGCTCGGGCGCGCGTGTGAATCTTGTCGCCGCACCCCAGGGTGTTCGCCCGCCATTTCCCTCCAAAGAAAGGAAATCATATTGCTTCCCACCCCCCCTCTTGATATAGTCTTAAATGAGCGTCGACCATGCTTTTAGTGGCTGCCCACTCACAACTTTGACTTATTTATAGTAACATCTCGTAGACCTACATTCAGGACGTGATTTGTCTTCTTCCCATTAGTTCATCGTCTGGCCTGGGAATTGATTGCTTCGGTCTCATTCCCGGTCCTTATTAATTACACTTTGTTCATCGACGTTGACGATATACTTATAGCGTTGAAGTACATTGATTCAAATAATGAGCAATCCTTGCTGAAGCCAACATGACACAACACCAATCTCATTCCGGGACTACTGTGCATGGTATCAATAAGAACCAATGATTGTCTCTGTACACGATTGCGTTATTGCTACCATAAAGAGTTGTATGCTTATCTAAGTATTTATACGGATTGAGCTTTAGAACACATTTATCTTCAGACACACGACTATACATGTCTCGGGAGTTGCGCGTCCAATTGTAGACTCATGGGATAAATACACTGAACAAATACGAGAAAACTTTGCAGACTTTTCAAAATTCTTTTTACTTTTGAGTTTTATCTTCAGCTCAGTTCCTGTGACATCGTGTCACAGGGAGAAGAAAATTCAATGCTCTTACACTTATATTTTTTTACGACACAACTAACATACTGCTTCAGGCAACTAATCCATAATGCATTCCTAAAGGTAACTAACGCATTGTTCCAAATAACTAACCCAATGCTACAAATAACTAACCCATTGCTACAAATAACTAACCCATTGCTACAAATAACTAACCAATTGCTACAAATAACTAACCCATTGCTACAAATAACTAACCCATTGCTACAAATAACTAACCCATTGCTACAAATATCTAACCCATTGCTACAAATAACTAACTCATTGCTACAAATAACTAATCCATTGCTACAAATAACTAATCCATTGCTACAAATAACTAACTCATTGCTACAAATAACTAACTCATTGCTACAAATAACTAACTAAATTGCTACAAATAACTAACTCATTGCTACAAATAACTAACTCATTGCTACAAATAACAAACTCATTGCTACAAATAACTAACGCATTGCTACAAATAACTAACTCCACGCTACAAATAACTAACTCAATGCTACAAATAACTAACTCAATCCTACAAATAACTAACTCAATGCTACAAATAACTAACTCATTGCTACAAATAACTAATCCATTGCTACAAATAACTAACCCATTGCTACAAATAACTAACCCATTGCTACAAATAACTAACTCATTGCTACAAATAACTAACCCATTGCTACAAATAACTAACTCATTGCTACAAAAACTAACTCATTGCTACAAAAACTAACTCATTGCTACAAATAACTAATCCATTGCTACAAATAACTAACCCCTTGCTACAAATAACTAACCCATTGCTACAAATAACTAACTCATTGCTACAAAAACTAACTCATTGCTACAAAAACTAACTCATTGCTACAAATAACAAATCCATTGCTACAAATAACTAACCCCTTGCTACAAATAACTAACCCATTGCTACAAATAACTAACTCATTGCTACAAGTAACTAACTCATTGCTACAAATAACTAACTCATTGCTACAAAAACTAACTCATTGCTACAAATAACTAACCCATTGCTTCAAATAACTAACCAATTGCTCCAGATAACTAACCCATTCCTCCAGATAACTAACCCATTGCTCCGGGTAACTAACCCATTGCCCCAGATAACTAACCCATTGCTCCAGATAACTAACCCATTGCTCCAGATAACTAACCCATTGCTCCAGATAACTAACCCATTGCTCCAGATAACTAACCCATTGCTCCGGGTAACTAACCCGTTGCTAAACGTATCTACCCCTTGCTCCTGGTATCGAACCCCTTGCTCCTGGTATCGAAGCCCCTTGGTCCAAGTAACTAACTATATTTCCTTACTCCACACACACGCAGACGGTTGTTGTCTCCATCAGCTGCTGATTGACTATTGATCTCAGCATAGACAGGCATGAAAATGACAATGAGAGGCCCAATGAAATAATTAGACTCGTCGTAAATGTTGTGTTGCTTGACTGCCCATGACAACCGTGTTATTCATTGTTCGTTAAATGCATATAGTTTGACTTAGAATCTTGATATCTTAACATCAACATTTTAAAATAATATCGGACAAATCTATCATTTATTCGAATAAATTACAAAATAAAATATTGAATTGGATCAACTTTTCAACGTATCAGTTGATACAATCAGTTTTAAAATGATTTTACATGTATTTTTTTTAATAAAAGGAATATTTATTTTTAATGAAGGAATAATACATATGCCTAATCTTTAGAGTTGTAATTGTTTGCCAAAAAAACAAACACGAAAATCAGTTGAGGTCAGGCTGACATTGTCCAAACTGATCCATCCGGTTCGATAGCTTCTTAGCCTGAAGCAAATACAATCCTCATTGAAAAGCATCATACCGTAATAATTATCAATATGTAGGAGTTTACTGAAGTCATTGGATAAAATATTGACTCCACGCACGAGTCTCACAGCGAACAAATTAATGCTACAGCAAGTAAAAACATTATCTTGTCACACAGAAACGAGACATTTCCGACGGCCATTTTTTAAGACAGTCGAGATTAGAAACATGCCGCGCACTGACAAAGCTGATTCAATAGGAAATAAAGCTGAAGGTCACGTGGGCGTGCGCAGTCTCCAAAATGTTCATTGCCACTTTGAGATAACAGGTTCCCATAGCGTCCCTGCAAAGACAACAACTCCAGCACTTATGAATATTTATCAAGACTGTATCTAAACGAGTTTTTATGTATTGTTTCTCACGTGGTCGTTTGTTGGGGTCCAATGGAAAGGCTGAACGCTTAGTCACCCCTGGTTTTGACATGTGACTGAAGCAGTCACCCAGCAGCAGGCATGTGGCAGGTTTGAACAAGAAGAAAACCAGGCACACGAATGAGAGAAAATGAAAAAAACAACAACAGATATTGGCATCCGTTCAAACATATTTCTCTACATCATTGAATGATAGACAATTGGTCGGTAAAAACCTAAGCGTAAATTCCCAAACAACTTTTCACGATAAGTGATCGCCCTCACCCCCTCCCCATGATAAGTGATAGTACAACCCTCTCCCCATGATAAGTGATCGCCCCCCACCCCCTCCCCATGATAAGTGATAGTACAACCCTCTCCCCATGATAAGTGATTGCCCCCACCCGCTCCCCCAATTTATGATAACGGAAAACTCTTAATTTCTATAATCTTTTAACATAATTTTTTTAACCAAAAAACTTATTTTTCCATTTAGAAATAAATAATTATTTTTTTTACCATCCCCTTTTGGTTCTTTAGTGCCCCGAGTTAATTTAGTGGATCCACTTCTGTCTCAAAACATGATTCTTTTTTTTTTAAATTCTTTTTTTAAAATTCTTTTTTTTTTAAATTGCAGATTTTTTTTAAAAAAAATCATTCTTGAGTAACTGTTGAGACAGATTATGCTCAAAGCAGAAATCACCCTACCCTATTCACATTCAACAACGTGATGATTAGAGGGATCTATTCACATTAAACAACGTGATGATTAGAGGGATCTATTCACATTAAACAACGTGATGATTACCTTTAGAGGTATTCTTTTCACATTAAACAACGTGATGATTACCTTTAGAGGGATCTATTCACATTAAACAACGTGATGATTACCTTTAGAGGTATTCTATTCACATTAAACAACGTGATGATTACCTTTAGAGGGATCTATTCACATTCAACAACGTGATGATTACCTTTAGAGGGATCTATTCACATTAAACAACGTGATGATTACCTTTAGAGGAATCTATTCACATTAAACAACGTGATGATTACCTTTAGAGGTATTCTATTCACATTAAACAACGTGATGATTACCTTTAGAGGTATTCTATTCACATTAAACAATGTGATGATTACCTTTAGAGGGATCTATTCACATTAAACAACGTGATGATTACCTTTAGAGGAATCTATTCACATTCAACAACGTGATGATTACCTTTAGAGGGATCTATTCACATTAAACAACGTGATGATTACCTTTAGAGGTATTCTATTCACATTAAACAACGTGATGATTACCTTTAGAGGGATCTATTCACATTAAACAACGTAATGATTACCTTTAGAGGTATTCTATTCACATTAAACAACGTGATGATTACCTTTAGAGGGATCTATTCACATTAAACAACGTGATGATTACCTTTAGAGGGATCTATTCACATTAAACAACGTGATGATTACCTTTAGAGGTATTCTATTCACATTAAACAACGTGATGATTACCTTTAGAGGAATTCAATCCACGGACTTTCCACATGGCCCACTCTTGTGAGTGATCCCCTGCTACAACAGTTCTCACGATGTCATGATGAACACACACACGTGTAGCACGAACACCGTCTGAAGCTTTTGATCAGTTTTTGTTTGGAATCAAAATCATTAGACAAACTCCTCGACTTCATTGAGGCTTGCGTGATTGATAACTTGTTGGTCACCGATCAGTTTATTGCAGCGGTCGAGTCGTTGCTTGTGGTGACATTTTCATCACTCACCTCCGTGAGCGTCACTGCCTCGTGTGGGAGTCACTGCCCCGTGTAGGAGTCACTGCCCCGTGTGAGAGTCACTGCCTCGTGTGAGAGTCACTGTCCCGTGTAGGAGTCACTGCCCCGTGTGAGAGTCACTGCCTCGTGTGAGAGTCACTGCCTCGTGTGGGAGTCACTGCCTCGTGTGAGCGTCACTGCCTCGTGTGGGAGTCACTGCCTCGTGTGGGCGTCACAGCCTCGCGTGGGAGTCACAGCCTCGCGTGGGAGTCACTGCCTCGTGTGGGAGTCACTGCCTCGTGTGGGCGTCACTGCCTCGTGTGGGAGTCACTGCCTCGTGTGGGCGTCACTGCCTCGTGTGGGAGTCACTGTCTCGTGTTATAGTTTGAGCAAAAGAACAGTCAGGAAGTTTAAGGGCGTTTTTTTTGTTTTTTGTTGTTATGAAAAAATCACTTTTTTTTAATGAATTAATTTCAGGTTAGTCCAATTTTGTTAAACTCAAAAGTTGTTATGACTAATCAAAGCGACGAGGTTTTAAGGAGTACTAGATTGTCTCCCTTGATCCAGAAATTGTCTCCCTTGATCCAGACATTGTCTCCCTTGATCCAGAAATTGTCTCCTTTGATCGGAACATGCTGCAATACACAAAGAGAAATACTAATTTCATTTAAATGTAATGAATGAAAGGAAATGTTCAATGAAAAGAACAACGAAAACAGACCAATCGATACGACATTGAATTTCTGAATTTCAAAAAGCCATTTAAGTTGCTTTTGTTTTAGTTTAATCCCTTACGGAAGTTTTGTCGCTGTTCCAAATCATTTCCTAATCTTACTATCAATGAAACAACCAACAATCTTCATTGGCGGTCCAACGAAGGCATCCGATAAACAAGTCTCGTTTATACTCAATGTAATCAAACTTGGGCACACAAGTAGGGCATCAATCTTGGGCACACAAGTAGGGCATCAATCTTGGGCACACAAGTAGGGCATCAATCTTGGGCACACAAGTAGGGCATCAATCTTGGGCACACAAGTAGGGCATCAATCTTGGGCACACAAGTAGGGCATCAATCTTGGGCACACAAGTAGGGCATCAATCTTGGGCACACAAGTAGGGCATCAATCTTGGGCACACAAGTAGGGCATCAATCTTGGGCACACAAGTAGGGCATCAATCTTGGGCACACAAGTAGGGCATCAATCTTGGGCACACAAGTAGGGCATCAATCTTGGGCACACAAGTAGGGCATCAATCTTGGGCACACAAGTAGGGCATCAATCTTGGGCACACAAGTAGGGCATCAATCTTGGGCACACAAGTAGGGCATCAATCTTGGGCACACAAGTAGGGCATCAATCTTGGGCACACAAGTAGGGCATCAATCTTGGGCACACAAGTAGGGCATCAATCTTGGGCACACAAGTAGGGCATCAATCTTGGGCACACAAGTAGGGCATCAATCTTGGGCACACAAGTAGGGCATCAATCTTGGGCACACAAGTAGGGCATCAATCTTGGGCACACAAGTAGGGCATCAATCTTGGGCACACAAGTAGGGCATCAATCTTGGGCACA
>CAXITT010000152.1:1170505-1186567 GCA_964033795.1 Lymnaea stagnalis | reverse complement strand
AGAAACATATATCCAGTGGGATAAACGGATATCTAGAAGTAGAAACATATATCCAGTGGGATAAACGGATATCTAGAAGTAGAAACATATATCCAGTGGGATAAACGGATATCTAGAAGTAGAAACATATATCCAGTGGGATAAACGGATATCTAGAAGTAGAAACATATATCAAGTGGGATAAACGGATATCTAGAAGTAGAAACATATATCCAGTGAGATAAACGGATATCTAGAAGTAGAAACATATATCCAGTGGGATAAAGGGATATCTAGAAGTATAAACGGATACCTAGAAGAAGAAACATATATCCAGTGGAATAAACGGATACCTAGAACTAGAAACATATATCCAGTGGGATAAAGGGATATCTAGAAGTATAAACGGATACCTAGAAGTAGAAACATATATCCAGTGGGATAAACGGATACCTAGAAGTAGAAACATAAATCCAGTGGGATAAAGGGATATCTAGAAGTATAAACGGATACTTAGCAGCAGAAACATATATCCAGTGAGATAAATGGATATCTAGAAGTAGAAACAGATACACAGTGGGATAAACGGATATCTAGAAGTAGAAACAGATACTTAGCAGCAGAAACATATATCCAGTGGGATAAATGGATATCTAGAAGTAGAAACGGATACTTAGCAGCAGAAACATATAACCAGTGGGATAAACGGATATCTAGAAGTAGAAACAGATACTTAGCAGCAGAAACATATATCCAGTGGGATAAACGGATATCTAGAAGTAGAAACAGATACTTAGCAGCAGAAACATATATCCAGTGGGATAAACGGATATCTAGAAGTAGAAACAGATACTTAGAAGCAGAAACATATAACCAGTGGGATAAACGGATATCTAGAAGTAGAAACAGATACTTAGCAGCAGAAACATATATCCAGTGGGATAAACGGATATCTAGAAGTAGAAACAGATACTTAGCAGCAGAAACATATAACCAGTGGGATAAACGGATATCTAGAAGTAGAAACAGATACTTAGCAGCAGAAACATATATCCAGTGGGATAAACGGATATCTAGAAGTAGAAACAGATACTTAGCAGCAGAAACATATAACCAGTGGGATAAACGGATATCTAGAAGTAGAAACAGATACTTAGCAGCAGAAACATATATCCAGTGGGATAAACGGATATCTAGAAGTAGAAACAGATACTTAGCAGCAGAAACATATATCCAGTGGGATAAACGGATATCTAGAAGTAGAAACAGATACTTAGCAGCAGAAACATATAACCAGTGGGATAAACGGATATCTAGAAGTAGAAACAGATACTTAGCAGCAGAAACATATATCCAGTGGGATAAACGGATATCTAGAAGTAGAAACAGATACTTAGCAGCAGAAACATATATCCAGTGGGATAAACGGATATCTAGAAGTAGAAACAGATACATAGCAGCAGAAACATATAACCAGTGGGATAAACGGATATCTAGAAGTAGAAACAGATACACAGTGGGATAAACGGATATCTAGAAGTAGAAACAGATACTTAGCAGCAGAAACATATATCCAGTGGGATAAACGGATATCTAGAAGTAGAAACAGATACTTACCAGCAGAAACATATAACCAGTGAAATAAACGGATATCTAGAAGTAGAAACAGATACTTAGCAGCAGAAACATATAACCAGTGGGATAAACGGATATCTAGAAGTAGAAACAGATACACAGTGGGATAAACGGATATCTAGAAGTAGAAACAGATACTTAGCAGCAGAAACATATATCCAGTGGGATAACGGATACCTAGAAGTAGAAACATATATCCAGTGGGATAAACGGATACCTAGAAGTAGAAACATATAACCAGTGGGATAAACGGATATCTAGAAGTAGAAACAGATACACAGTGGGATAAACGGATATCTGGAAGTAGAAACAGATACCTAGCTGTAAAAGAAGTTGTTAGTCCATTCTGAAATTCAACTGCAGCACATGATTGTTGACAGAAAAGACTATTTTCATGAACTGCACAAGGGGGCGGGGCGCATTGAAAATCCATACGCCTATCTTCCGGGAAAGAGGAACGAGGTGTGCGTGCGAGAGGTGGATGCGTGTGAGCTAAATTGTGTGAGTGTGTGTGCGAGGGTTTTGTGCGTGAGGGGGGAGAGAGAGACAGAGAGAACAGAATTCGTTGAAAGGATTGGAGTGGTGTCAATCAGTGGAGAATAACTCTATCATTTGGAAACTGGGTTTTATTGAGTCACTCCCCCCCCCCCCCCACTTCGCTCTCTCTCTCTCTTTCTCTCTCTCTCTCTCATAATACAATTAAAACAAATCGTCAGTTGTTTGTGTTTTTCCCGCCAAATCTACCCGGCGTGGCGGCGGCTCTGGAACTCTCCTGGGGCGGGAGAGGATGAAATGGATGAGTCCAGGCAAACTAAACAAGTGGTTAAATGATATACGGTAAGCTGGGCCTGACCTTCACAATGCTAACGGCTTCTCAGCACCCTTTTGATCCCCTGATGAGGCAAGGGCTGATGACGCTTTTAATCTACAGGATCGTGGTAAGAATCACTTCTCTCAAGGTAAGAAGACTGCCAGAAGACATCAGCGATTAAACGGCTGAGTTCTCGTGGACACAACAAAGTAACATTGAGATTTCATTGGAATCTTTACCGAGTGAGTGGCTCACAATAGAGGGGGGCAATGAGTGGCTGACAATACAGGGGGCATTGAGCAGCTGGCAACACAGGGGGCAATGAGTGGCTGACAATACAGGGGGCAATGAGTAGTTCACAATACAGGGGGCAATGAGTGGCTGACAACACAGGGGGCATTGAGCAGTTCAAAATTCAGGGGGCAATGAGTAGCTGACAATACAGGGGGCAATGAGTAGCTGACAATACAGGGGGCAATGAGTAGCTGACAATACAGGGGGCAATGAGTAGCTGACAATACAGGGGGCAATGAGTAGCTGACAATACAGGGGACAATGCATATTTGTAGGCACGACGTGAATTTTGTTATAAATGGTGGCGATGTAATGTAAGCCGTCACTGTGACATGACAGCACGTGAAAATATATAGCTCCAATTAATACAATATGAGCGGGCATGACCAGCGGAGCGGAATATTGCATGGGGCCGGCTTACTTGAAACACCTGTTAGACATAAAAAATAAGAGTGTTCTAGTTATCATTGCAAATTACTTTCAATTCAAGATCGCACCTTTTTTCCCTAGTTTCTGTAAGAACAATTTCAATAGCATGTCCTAGTTTCTATGAGAACAAAGCCATGCATGAGCCTATAACCTGGTGCATTTGGATCTGTTGTATTGAGATCTCTCAATACATTGTTGGCAGTTTGGTCCATATGACTATATATTTCTGGCGTACTTACAGTTAACATGGGGCAACATAACAGAAGAACGCCCTTTCACATCATTAAACGGGTAAACTATTTTAAATGTGTTTTGTTTCCATGCATGTCCGTATTCATCCTCATGTATACCTTGTTAAAAAACAGTGGCGTACTAAGGTTAGTGCCGCGCGGGGGTGGCCCAAGCTTTTCGCCGCCCCCACCTTCAAAAAGCTCTGCAGTCTCTGTACGTCAGAAAAAGAAGTGCTGCCCGGGTCGCAGCGCCCCCTCCGCACCCCCTCCTTACTCCGCCAATGAGACAAATCCATTACATTAAGCGACGTGTTTGCCCGGCTTATCATAGGGGTATCGATGTAGTATGGTAGTTTCAAGTGTCGAATATCGACAAGCCTGCCTGCCCATGATATCTACTCACACTTGGATTTATTTCACTTGGTTTCTTGGCAATCACGATATCCTCCATAGGAGAAAGTAAAAAATTAAATGTACTCTGAAATATTGCACTTTCTCAAAACTATAATAAAAATAATAATAATA
This sequence comes from Lymnaea stagnalis, assembly GCA_964033795.1. Classification (NCBI taxonomy): domain Eukaryota; kingdom Metazoa; phylum Mollusca; class Gastropoda; family Lymnaeidae; genus Lymnaea; species Lymnaea stagnalis. The sequence goes on along the minus strand of CAXITT010000152.1, from coordinate 1,182,664 downwards.
ATAATAAAAAACAAAACCGATCAGTCATTTCCTTAAGTGATAGCCAAAGTTCGAACTCGTTTTCCTTTGTTTGTTTGTTTGTTTGTTTGTTTGCACGAAATCCCATTGGTGGCTCGTTGATACCATGGACTTCCGGTTATGGTTGGCTGAAGGCTAAGTCGGCCTTCACATTTCATTTTAGCTTAAACTTAAAGGCATGGGCAAGTCATTAGGTCTAATGTGCCCTTACCGTGGACTTTACTGTCACTTCGGAAACCAACTTGGTCTTCGTTTGTACAGTCGTGTACCTTACTAGTAAGTGAAAATTGGGTCAAGGTTACGAAGTATCCCCCTTCTTTCTTTTCGCACTGGTTTATTGCTTTAATTATGGTCGGTTGATTTTTCATCAGATGGGTGGGTGTAAACACAAGACTTATTTTAAACCAAAATCTGAGTCTGAAGTGTAGACTATCCCAACGTCACCACCCACCTTGATTTACACACACCATCAAGTCATGACAAGACACGGGCACATTGGTCAAATCAATTGTTGACCAGTTGTGAAATATCCTGGGAACGTTCACAGTTTCATTTTTAGAAAAAAAATCATAATGATTATATATTTTTTTAACTATGATGAAATGGAATACTCTCAATCAAACTCGATTATTCAATCAGCTATAGATGGGATAACTCAATGAGCGTATTTTTAGAAAAAATAATGTATTTACTCCATATGATAAGGGGAAAATCTAATACGCATCCAATTAGGGTGGGGCGTAGCGCAAATAGAATATAGAATTTAAATTCTTGGTAAGTTGGAATTGCCATTATACCCCCCCCCCCACACACACACAACCAAATATCCATGGATCAACCAGTTTTATGAAAACTGCCTTTCGGTGCCCAATGTTTGCATAGCTGAGTGAAGCATACAGAGATTTGGTCTTTGGAAAGCTTCACTGATGACACCTGCCTTATATTTGATGAGCAAGACATTTACATAAACTGTCTGATGAAATATTAAAGATGAGAAACAGGGAAGCCATTTATAGCGAAATGGAATACTTCTAAATCCGTGGTTCTCAACCGCCCTAATGCCGCGACCTTTTAATACAGCTCCTCATGATATGGCGACCCCCAACCATCAAATTATTTTCGTTGCTACTTCATAAAGATCTGTTTTACTATAGTCCAGGGCAGTGGTCGGTAAATCGGGCTACCTGAGTGCGGCTCGGCTAGTCGGCCACAAATCGTGTTTGACACTGGTCTAGGGCGACACCTCTGTAAGGCTCGTTCGCAACACATGTAACGTTTTTAAAAGTTTGTTTCTCTTAGCGTTACAGCCAGACATTTATACTGAATGTTACAGCCATACATTTAAACTGAACATTACAGCTATAAATTTATACTGAGCGTTACAGCCACACATTTATACTGAGCGTTACTGCCATACATTTATACTGAGTGCTACAGCCATACATTTATACTGAACATTACAGCCATACAATTATACTGAGCGTTACAGCCATACATTTATACTGAGTGTTACAGCCATAAATTTTTACTGAGCATTACAGCCACACATTTATACTGAGCGTTACAGCCATACATTTATACTGAGTGTTACAGCCATACATTTATACTGAACATTACAGCCATACATTTATACTGAGCATTACGGCCATACATTTATATTGAGTGTTACAGCCATACATTTATACTGAACATTACAGCCATAAATTTGTACTGAGCATTACAGCCACACATTTATACTGAGCGTTACAGCCATACATTTATACTGAGCATTACGGCCATACATTTATATTGAGTGTTACAACCATACATTTATACTGAACATTACAGCCACACATTTATACTGAGCGTTACAGCCATACATTTATACTGAGTGTTACAGCCATAAATTTATACTGAGTGTTACAGCCATACATTTATACTGTGTGTTACAGCCATAAATTTATACTGAGTGTTACAACCATACATTTATACTGAGTGTTACACCCATACATTTATACAGAGCGTTACACCCATACATTTATACAGAGTGTTACAGCCATACATTTATACTGAGCTTTAGAGACATAAGAATTTAGTTTAACTTCAACTCAAAATAGTTAAAATTAGTGTATTTCAATAAACAGTTCCGGGCGAAGGCCCCCATCCCCCTCTTTAGCTGGAGGGTACCCCCCCAGCCCCCCCCCCCCAAGACCCTCCTTGGGTGTGTCCTGTTTATTCCAGTTCATGATTTGGTCACCCTGCTTGTCACAGACGCCCAGCATGTAAATTTTCTGACAGGATTGACATTTCAAAATGTTCATTGTATCACTTGGGCCAAGTTGGGCTTCTGATCTTGAACTGGATTTTATGTGCATCAAATTAAAGAACACATTTCTACACAGCTTCCACCTAAAGTTAAAGAAAAAATTTTAATTTCTGAGGTTGATATTTTTTATTCGGTCGGATATTACACGGTGAATATTGGCAGTGTAGTCATTAAGAGAAAAAACATGATCGACAGCTCTCCTTCAATCGCTTTATGAGGGGAGATAAATATAAAAGGACAAGCCATCGAGAGCTTGACCAGTTGTCTCCCTTCATTTTATTAAGAGAGCTCAAGGTTAAGGTCCCAGGCGTTAGAAGCTTATCATCGTTACATGATTGGGTGCAGGGCTGCCACACCTTGGGAATTTTCCCAAGTTCTTGGGAATTCACTACCCCATTCAGGACAAAAACTGTTGTTTTTTTTTAATTCTAAGATTTAAAAAAAAAAAAAATCATATTTTCATGATCTTGGGAAATCTTAGGAAATATTTTGACAAAATCTTGGGAATTTTTAAAAAAATTGAGTGGTAGCCTTGTTTGGGTGCGTGCCAGGGGTGGACTGGGCCGCCGGGACACCGGGAAGATTCCCGATGGGCCGCTAGGACCAGTGATATAATAAAAATAAATGTCATGAAGATAGGGCCGCTTTTTGTTTTTTTTTCCCGGGCCGCTTTGATTTTTTCCCGGGCCGCTTGAACTCCCCAGTCCACCCCTGGGTGCGTGCGTTCTTAAAGCTCTGACTCTGTGCATGATGGGTGTCTAGACCAGATGTGGGGAGCGCCAATATTTGTTTGCTGTATTCTCCATTTGGCGAAGGTCGCCACGGAGGCTGTAAGGAGGTTTGGGACACACCCACACAGACACACAAGGGGGAGGGGAGAAGGGTTCACGCGATGGACCGTTACCAGAGCAAGGGGAAGTATTCAAATGAATAATGGAGCTTTTAACATTTGTGCACACAATTTTTCGTCGTTATATTTTGCATGAAATGTGATGTGCAAGGGGAACATGAATATCAACGGTGAAATATGATGTGTAAGGAGAACATGACTATCACCGGGTGAAATGTGACAGTCCGGAAAAAAAGTTGATGATTGTAAAAAATGGAAATGGAAATATGGGCAGAATTGGCACCCCCGCTGTGATGCAGTTAGGATACATATCTGTCGGCCCGTCACATTGAAATGTTTGAGAAGCACTGGCAAAGGCCACGTTACAAGTTCGCAAAGGGCACACAATTTTCAAAACTGGAATACTTTTAAAACAAACAAAAGAGTCGACCTACATTTAGAGACAAGTAGATGCAATGCTGTAAGGCAGGGGTCTCCAAACATACGGCCCACGAGGCCATTTCATCCGGCCCGCCAACGGTACTTGAATTTGCTTCATAAAACGTGTGTTTACCCACAGAGAAGAAAAGTTTATTGGATCTTGCCGCTGCTAACCTGATGTTGAGCTTCTGAAACTGAAGAACTTTGCCGCTTAAGCAACAGCAAGGCCCTTAACTGTAAAGCGCAGGGAGGTGTACAAAAGAAAAAAAAAAGGGGGGGGGGGGGAGCCCATTGTTGTAAATAGCCGGGCAGGTCAACTAAACCAAGCTACCCCACCGGAGCCAATAAGGACACCTCTTGAATTTTATTTTAAGGAATAACCCCCCCCCCCCCCCCCCTCTTAAGCAACAGCAAGGCCCTTAACTGTAAAGCGCAGGGAGGTGTACAAAAGAAAAAAAAAAAGGGGGGGGGGGTGAGCCCATTGTTGTAAATAGCCGGGCAGGTCAACTAAACCAAGCTACGCCACCGGAGTCAATATGGAGAACTCTTGAATTTTATTCTAAGGAATAACCCCCCCCCCCCCCCCCCCCCCCCCTAAAAATTTTTTTAAACACCCCCCTTTCCACCCCCCCCCCCCCCCCCTTTACACTTTTTTTTAATCACGGAAGACATCGGGGGGGGGGGGGGTTTGACCGATAGTTCATTGTCTAAGTCTCTGTAATAATCAGATGATAATGAAATGTTCCCTTACTTTATTCTCTTTGCAAAATTTATTGTTAAATACTTCAATAGTTAAACTTGAATAGATAGACTTGAATGATAGACTTGGATATATAGATTTTGGATAAATAAACTTGTGAATAGATAGACTTTGATAGATATAATTGGATAGAAAAACTTGAATAGTTATACTTGAGTAGATAGACTTGAATAAATATACAGATAGATTTGAATAGTCAGACTGGGATAGATGTACTTGAAAATGAATAGAAAGACTTGAATAGATAGATTTGCGGTCTAAAAAGTTTAAGACAATGAAACAGACTTTTTGTTGATGATATTGAATGTTTGTGTGTGAAATATAGCCATACAGCCATACAGTAGCCTACGCCTACAGAGTTTTACTTTTGCTTTTGACTTTCCTGAACATAATTGAGATAAAATTGTAATAGTAATCTAGAGTAGACATTGCTATGCTATAGTTTTAGTAATAGACACCAATAACTTTTCATTCATTTATAAAATTCCCCAAAAATACTTAAAGAAAAAAAAATTGTTTCAAAGTAATCAAAGCAAACTTTATTTAAATATATGGTATATAGCATATAGCCATAGGAATCCTAGAGTAGACATTGCTATACTATAGTTATAGTAATAGACACCAATAACATTCATTCATCTATAAGTTTCCCCTCAATCCTTGGACTTGAAGAGAAAACTATTTTTCTTCAAGGTAGGATTTTGACTCAATCATTAATCAATTTTTAATTTAAAAAGTCAGATTTAAGTTTTAAAAAATGAATGTCCCATTATTCGACATTTTGAGAGTCGCTATCAGCCCGAGGACATATAATTAAAGTCACTACCAGAAAAAACTGGACTCCACCTCATAAAGAGTGATAAACCTGTGTTTACAAACAACGCCAAGACGAACCAAGGCGCGAGGAGATAAGCCACCATGCTTTTGCTTCAACTTTCGATTTCGCAATATTTCTACCACACACAATATTTAATAATTCTTTGGCGCCTCTGATACAAAAAAAGGGGATCAAAATTGGGAAACACGTATGAAAAACTACACACATCAATGTATGCAACAAAAATAGGAATCTATTAAAAGAAAGAAATAAATAAAATACCTTTGCTGATATCCTTATGTCGTCAAGAACCATAATAGGATAGAAGACAAATTATCCATTGCTCCATCAGGTTTAAATGTGTCCCCCCGTGATCCACACATGTGTGAAGGTTAGACGCATGCGCCGTGTCAAGACCTCCAAGAATGTAAACATAAAATGACAGAAAAAGCGTGAAGCTCGACCCACATCTGACCTAGATTCACTCCATTGGCGGTGTGACCGAATTCTTTGGGCAAAAATTCAGACAAACCATTTTTTATTAATCTGAATCATAAACTTTAATTTATCAAATTTAAGAACCGTTACCAGAGAACAAAAATATGAACAGTTGTTGACTGAAGTAATTTATATAAACTAATGTAGAAATCACTGGGTTGAAGGGATTTTAATCGACATTTATTTCAGGTACAGCTAATAACATTTAATCAAGGGGAAATAGTCGTTTAATATTTCCCCATTAGTTTTTAAGGGTTGCTTCCCTGTTAATATTAGATAACAAATGCTGACCTAATTATGACCTTAAAAAGTAGTATATCGTAAATATTTTATTTAAATATTTGTGCCGCTTGTACGGTCACTTGCATCAAATAAAATTTTAATCTTCGACCTTTGATGCTTATTTACTTAACAAAATGGATTAACTTCAAAATGTTTTATCAGAAAATTGTAACGATTTAAGGTCAAACAGGCCTAAAAACTTATTTTTTTGCAACTAACTTATATTTCTTCCTATCTAAGTGAGGTATTTCTTTTGCATTTTATTTTTGGGGGTGGGGGTGGGGTGGGGGTTGCTGGTGGGTACACAGGCAAGGCATCTATAAAATGGCTTATAAAATCAACTGTATAAACAAGTTTGTTTTTTGTTGTTGTTGCTTTGTTTTGTTTGTTTGTTTTGTTTGTTTTGTTGTTGTTTTTGTTGTTTGTTTTTTTTTTTTTTGGGGGGTTTTTTGTTTTTTTTTTTTGTTTTTTTTTTTTTTTTTTTTTTTTTTTTTTTTTTTTTGGGGGGGGGGGGAGGTGTTGCCGGTTGGATTCCTTCCAGGGCAGTGAAAAGACGAGCCCTCTCGCAGAGATCCCTGGAAGGATCAAGGACTGAGGGAATCGAATTGTGATTAAAATTTCTTAAAGGTGGGTGAAAGCTAAAGGTTAGTCAGCCTCCCCCCCTCCCCTTTCCCCTTTATATAGTCCAGCATAATTTTAAAATAACGATCACAAAGAAAGATCGCATGCTAGCTGTCGGCCAGGTCGAGGTCATGAGCTCATTAAGAAAAGTGATGGACTTTATTCCGGAAATTTCCGCAGGTACCTAATGATGCACAGATGTTTATTGACTTGATGCCCTTATTTTTATGATTACATATCACAAAGCTTTTGATGTACATTAATTTATACATTTAAAATCAACCTGTCGGGATATCTGGAAAATATCAATGTATATATATATAAATTACTAAATATGCCTTGGCTTGTTTTTATTGCATTCTTAATTCACTTTTTTATTAACGGGTTAAAAGAACTTACACATATTTATACCAGGAGACTTATGGTCTAATAGTTACTTAATATTTAGAGACGTATGATATTGTCAATAGTTTGTTGTATTTCCTGACACCCCTAAAAGTTTATTGATGTTCGCTATAAATTCTCCCCTTATATAAAAAGTTAAGCTAGCACATTTGGTCATCTCGAAAATTTCTTCTACAAGTACCCACAGGACACCTGGACGTTCCTACTCAGATGGTCGCCGCCCTGTTTGCCTAAAGTCTACCGGTCAAGCTAATCACAACGACTCTGCAAACTTCATTTCAATTTCTATTTTAAAATCTGCTTTTATTTAGACCCCTCCCCCCACCTAAGTTTTCGTAAATTTGATACAATTGTAACCCCCGGTGGATGCTGGTCCTTGGTGCACGGAACCAGCTCCACTGAAATTGGGGTATCCAAACCTTACTCTCTCATGCCAAACAACACAGATCTATCAACTCTCTAGCTACGGTGCACAGGCATATCCCCACTCATGTACATTTTACATACCAATCCTCACTTATGTCTATGTGATATGACATATCATCACTCATGTCAATGCGTTAAGACATATTATCCTCACTCATGTCGATGTGCACAGATCTATCCCCCCCTCATGTCGCTGCAGCTGAGCCCGATTCCCACTCATGTCTTAAGTGCACAAACCTATCCTCACTCACGTCAATAGTTCACAAAACTAGGCCCACTCATGTCAATAGTACACAGACGTATCCCTACTCATGTCAATGTGCATATGCCTATCCCAGCTCATGTCAATAGAACTCAGACCTATCCCAGCTCATGTCAATAGTTCACAGACCTATCCCCACTCATGTCAATAGTTCACAGACCTATCCCCACTCATGTCAATGTGCATAGACCTATCCCCACTCATGTCAATATTTCACAGACCTATCCTAGCTCATGTCAATAGTTCACAGACCTATCCCCGCTCATGACGTTGTGCTATGACCTATCACCTTTGAAGCCACAGTGCACAGACTCATTCGCACCAGTTCAAGTGAGGCCGCTCTCTTCCCATGACGATCTTGACCTACTACCATGCCTACCCCTGCTCCCCACGGCCACCTCTTCCCACCCCCCCCCCCATGTGATATACAAAGTTCCAGACGATATGGTTGTTATCAGACCAGCCTCCCAGCAGTTCCTAGCTGCCAGTGAGCGGTTTGTTTTCTTTTTTTTTTTTTTCCTTTCTCGCTCACCCGGCGTGAGCTCCACAAGTTGCCAACTCAGAAGTGTGTCAAGGGAAATGCACGACCCATTCAAATTTGGGCGGCTGTTGCAAGTGTTCTAACTGCGGAACTGGTGAGTGAATCTGTTATAGCATGGCTTGGAATTCATTGATTTGATGATTTTTTTTTTTTTTGTTTAATGAATTTATTCCGTTTCAGGGCCTGGGGTTTTAAATATTTTAGAGAAAAATTTCGAAAGCTGTAGAAATTGTAAACCGTTATTTCCAATTATGGTCGTCAATACCAGTGGCTTAGCTAAAGGGAGGGGGCCAATTTCCCTGGGCGCCAGACAAGTTAGGGGCGCCAAAATGGGCTTCGCCATCATTTTATTGATGAAAATAATGGGTTTGAGAGTTGAGACAAGAAAGAGAGGCTCTTTAAAATGAATCCAGTTTTCCCAATATGTTATTAGTTAGCAACGACTCGTCACAGATGACCCAAGAAACAATTTTTGGTACTGTCAATCTGTTAGCTTTTATCGCTAGAAATGTATGTCCTTAATTAAAACCGAACAATTCAAAAAGAAATAGAGGAGAAATTAAAATGATGCTACCTTGTTGTTGGAACTGCCATTTACTCAAACGATTTCAGGATATTTCAACAAAATGACGTGCTATTCCATATGAAATGTCAGGCTTCATGCATGTGCAACTCAAGCTGACACACATACCTTCTCAATTTGGGGGAAAAAAAAAGGGGGGGGGTGGTGTTCCGGTGAGGCTAACCTATTTCAAAAATGGCGGGAGGGGGATGTCGGACTCAAATGACTCGATTTTCAAATGTTCAAAGAAAATGGCTTTTAAAAATGTATTTTGTTTTCTTTTTTCTTTCCTCTCATTTTTGTAGAGCAGAAATAAACACACACACACGTAAAAAACACACACACACACACACACATACACACATGATTGCAGCAGCACAATTACCACACACCCACACAAATGTACGTTGCAACCAATAGAGAGGCGTTACCAGAAATTTGATCGAAAGAAATTTCGTCGACGGTAAATTGATCGACGGAAATTTGATCGAACGGAAATTTGGTCGAAGTGTTGGTTTTTTTTTCAGTTCACACGTTAAAAATTTCTTTTTGACTCATTACACTGTATAGTAAAACAAAATAATGCGTTGAAAAAGAAATTTGAAGCAAAGTTTTAAAGTAAAAACTGAAAAAAAGATTCGACCAAATTTCCGTTCGATGAAATTACCGTCGACCAATTTACCGTCGTCGAAATTTCTTTCGATCAAATTTCCGGATTTGATAGAGAGGTGTCCCACGGAGCGTTTCATAGAATTGAATGTTTCTTTAAGTGAAACTTGACGGCATCGGCCGGTGAACCTGATTTGAAATAGCCAGACTTTGAGTCGGTACGTCTGTTAGGAGAGCAGACCTGAGAGAAGTCAAATAGCCAGACTTTGAGTCGGTACGTCTGTTAGGAGAGCAGACCTGAGAGAAGTCAAATACCCAGACTTTGAGTCGGTACGTCTGTTAGGAGAGCAGACTTGGGAGGAGTCAAATACCCAGACCTTGAGTTGGTACTTCTGTTAGGGGAGCAGACGTGAGAGAAGTCAAATACACAGACTTTGAGTTGGTACGTCTGTTAGGAGAGCAGATTTGAGAGAAGTCAAATACACAGACTTTGAGTTGGTACGTCTGTTAGGAGAGCAGACCTGAGAGAAGTCAAATACACAGACTTTGAGTTGGTACGTCTGTTAGGAGAGCAGACGTGAGAGAAGTCAAATACACAGACTTTGAGTTGGTACGTCTGTTAGGAGAGCAGACCTGAGAGAAGTCAAATACACAGACTTTGTGTTGGTACTTCTGTTAGGGGAGCAGACGTGAGAGAAGTCAAATACACAGACTTTGAGTTGGTACGTCTGTTAGGAGAGCAGACCTGAGAGAAGTCAAATACACAGACTTTGAGTTGGTACGTCTGTTAGGAGAGCAGACTTGAGAGAAGTCAAATACACAGACTTTGAGTTGGTACGTCTGTTAGGAGAGCAGACCTGAGAGAAGTCAAATACACAGACTTTGAGTTGGTACGTCTGTTAGGAGAGCCGACCTGAGAGAAGTCAAATACACAGACTTTGAGTTGGTATTTCTGTTTTGAGAGCAGACCTGAGAGAAGTCAAATACCCAGACTTTGAGTTGGTACTTGTGATGGGAGAGCAGATGTGATAGAAGTCAAATACACAGACTTTGAGGTGGTACTTCTGTTGGGAGAGCAGACGTGAGAGAAGTCAAATACACAGACTTTGAGTTTTTTTTTCTATTGGGAGAGCAGACCTGAGAGAAGTCAAATACACAGACTTTGAGTTGGTACTTCTGTTAGGAGAGCAGACCCTAGAGAAGTCAAATACCCAGAATTTGAGTTGGTACTTTTGTTACGAGAGCAGACCTGAGAGAAGTGAAAGCAGCAAGATAGCGCGCCATGTTTTGTACAGGACAAAGTGCTGGCATGGTCTGAGTTTGTAATTCTCGGGATAGTGACAATGTCCTGCGGTGTCATTTGAAAAGGGGCTTTTAGAATTGTTAAAGACAATAAGGCACCTTTTATTAGTGTGCGTTTGTGTGTATGAGCACGCAAGTGTGAGTGTGTGTGTGATTTTTTGTTTGTGTCTGTGTTTGTCGATATGTGTATGTGTGTTTGTGCCTGTGTATGTCGGTGTGTCGTGATAGTGACATAAGCCGCTTCTTTGATCAAGACTCAATATGCCGCTGTCCTCTGAAGTCTGGGTGTGTTCACCAGCTCTTTCCCATGACAAGATCCGTCTCTGGGCTGATGAGTCCTAGTTTGAAGAGGGTTCTTGAAAGCAAATTGTGTATACACAATTATGACGTAAATTATAAACAATAAACATTCATGACGGGTTAACGTCAAAATTAAATGTGGTAACATGGATCGACCACTATATTTAAATATGGTGCACATCAGGGCCGTTTCTACCACCCGGGAAAACTAGGCGACCGCACAGGCCCAAAAAGTTTTAAGGGCTGCAAAAGTGTGAGAAAAATTATATTCAAATTAAACTGCGAAAAAAAAAAGCAAATTTTGAGGGGGAAAATGAAATATTTAAAACATTTAAATTATTGTTTAATTTTGAATACAGGTCATTATATCTAATGCATTCATTAATGCTTCCAGTGTTGAGAACAAGAAGAGGGTGAGGGGGTGGTGGTAGTAAAAGAGAATGTATTTTTCAAACACGATTAAACACCTTATAGTTTCGGCCCTGGTTAGGTTTAGGGTTAGTAGCTCGGAAGACTTTGTAGTTTTGACAAAATTGGTTTTAAAAAATTGTCCCGCGCGCATTGTTTTAACCCAGAACATCACCGACGACGCCGAGGTATGCAAGCCGCAAATACTCTCTGATACTACACCTGGTTTTATGTGAGTAAAGTAGGAGACTTGGGCGAATTATGTATTAAAGAAATACATGCAAAACAAATTATTGGAATACACATGAATGTTCTGCATAAAGAAAGTGTGCCTTAATGTGGTACTGGTAGACATTTTTACAAGTGGAATAGAAGCGGTCTCGAGCAAATTTAACAAAAAATGTATATTGTGGATGGACCGACCTTTCATTTCTTTATTTGATGCGTTCAGTTCATACACAATGGAGACCATGATATTCATCTATGTATGAACTGAACGGCTCGCATCAAGTACATTAACCTTTACGGAAACAATGAAACACCAACGACAATCAGCTACAATTTCATAATCAAAAGATAAACGTTGAGGTAAATGAGTCACCACAGAGTTGACTTGTCTTAAAACAGGGTAATGAGCCACCACAGAGTTGACTTGTCTTAAAACAGGGTAATGAGCCACCACAGAGTTGACTTGTCTTAAAACAGGGTAATGAGCCACCACAGAGTTGACTTGTCTTAAAACAGGGTAATGAGCCACCACAGAGTTGACTTGT
>CAXITT010000152.1:1151544-1170134 GCA_964033795.1 Lymnaea stagnalis | reverse complement strand
CCCCCCCCCCCCCCCGAGGATCATTAGAAGAAGAAAACAATTCTTGACCTCGAGTACATTGTGTTCATGAACTCGATTTTTCTTAATCTTATCTCCGGCTATCTTCCCGTACGCTGTTACCCCCCCCCCCCTCACCCCCCTCACCCCCCCTTAATATAGACAACCTATCCCAGGTAAGAAAGACAATGGGTATAGCGCCGGGGGCTCGTACTTCAAACAAACGGTACTAATGTTAGTGGGATGGGAACATGGTGGCGCTGGAACGTTCGACCTCACCCGGCGCCTGGCTCACAATGGTAGTAATATTTGATCGGCTCATTAAGTCTGTCAGTACCGCGCCGTGTTGTCTCATTCTTGTCCTATCTTGGTCATATACACGACTGGCCTGGCTGAGCGTTATTCCTATCTTAGTATTGGATCCTAGGTGTTCCCAAGGTTAAAAACTTTTGTCATAGGATAATTCATAAACATTATAAGTTAAAACATTTCTTTCCTTTTCAAAATGCTTTGTAATGTATGTAGTTACATGTGGTTGATGCGCCAGCAGCTAAGGGGCAAGCATTTCGTGTGCCTAATTATCTGTTCAACACTATTAGGAGGGGTTGTATCCCTTTGTGAAGGACCTTAGCACTGCGAAGGTGGCTCTTGTGGGAGAAATAAATGACTCCATATGTTTATTTATAATGTAAAATATTGATGGTTTTAGCGAGCTTTTTTTTTTTCTTTTCTTTAACTGCCTGTGCACACAAAAAAAAGTATCAATTCCTTACCAGGTTTAAAGCACAGAAAGCTTAACGTGATAATAAAATCGCGTTGTAAAGTTGTAAACAAAGAATATGATGGCGAATTGGTAAATTAATACTATGGCAGTGTCCCACAAGGAATGCTTTTTTCACCCTATTCAGTGGTTGGTGACCTGGCATTGACGTTATTGTTGTACACGGTACAGCCGGTACGCATTGGTGTGAGACCTTTACTAAACCACAGTATGGGTCACAGGGTCACATGTCTCTGGTAATCTTAAAACAAAATCTCACACAGAGGGGGGAAAAAAATTTAAACGCTGCAACGAGGTCTACCATGATCACTTCCGAGACATTGATACCATCAGGATGCTTAACCTTTTCAATTGTCTGTTTTGACAATTGACATTTTTAAGGCAAAATGTCAAATGTTGTTTTCAAAAATTAGTTACAAATGTGTAAATTCGAAAAATATGCGAACTCTAACAGACTAATGTCAAGAATAGTCGATAAAATATTAATTATTTAAATGAATTGCCTAACCCTACAATCCATACCATAATTTCTCAATTCTACATTCCCAATCCTACATTCCCAACCGTACATTCCCGACCCTACATTCCCAACCCTACATTCCCAACCCTACATTCCCAACCGTACATTCCCAACCCTACATTCCCAACCCTACATTCCCAACCCTAGATTCCCAACCCTACATTCCCAACCCTACATTCCCAACCCTACATTCCCAACCCTACATTCCCAACCCTACATTCCCAACCCTACATTCCCAACCCTACATTCCCAACCCTACATTCCCAACCCTACATTCCCAACCCTACATTCCCAACCCTACATTCCCAACCCTACATTCCCAACCCTACATTCCCAACCCTACATTCCCAACCCTACATTCCCAACCCTACATTCCCAACCGTACATCACCCTAATAGCTTTGTTGTTGTTTTTTTTCCCTTGCTGATCTATGGCAATAAAATAATTTCCTTTAACTTATTGATCTTATATTTTTTTTTTTTAAAACATACTTCTTGCGGGTGGAGCAAGGTTGGCAAAAGAACCCTTTCCTTAAGGCACCCCAATCTTGACCTCACAACACCGGCAGCTTAAATTACCCTTTGTCATTCAAGCCTTCAGCATCTGCCCCAGACAATTAAAGTTCACTGGTATTTGGTAACGTCGGAGAAAATCTGTAGGTGCTGTGAGGTGCGCTATGGGAAGAATAGGGCGGTGGATTAAAGAGGGCGCCACCATACACATTGTCCCCTCAAGCCTTTGTGGTGGTATTTTAAAGAACGTGAGACCGCCATTAATTTAGTGATTACCGTAAAGTCTCCGAGAGTATGAGCTGCGTTCAAAAGAAGGGAGTATTTTGATCCATTCAGAAGCTATCAAAACTTTTGGGGTTTTTGTTTGTTGAATCAGGATGTACCCAATTTTTACTGCTTTTCCTTAGTTTGGGTAATAAGAACGTGGACTGTGTGTAAGAGTAATGCTGGATTTTTTAAAATGGTTTTTTTTTTTTTTTTTTTTTTTTTTTTTTTTTTTTTTTTTTTTTTTTTTTTTATTAGTTTTTTTTTTTTTTTTTTTTTTTTATAAATTATATATATTGTGAAAAAAATACGAGATACTTGGATAAAAAAAGAACCAATGTTATATTTTGAAATAGATTTATATCTTTATAAATTCATGCAATAGGCGTAACTTTGTTCCTCATTTTTTGACATCGCGGCTAAATGAAGGTTGACAATTTCCTATCATCAGATCCAAAACATTATATTTATTTTTATATTAAGTCCTCAGATTTCAGAAATGAGATTATTTTCGCATGATACTATCGCTATATTATTTTCTTATATTTAATCTCCAGAGCTCAGTGATGAGATTATTTTCGACTCATCCTTTTCGAAAGCCGCCCCATCCGCATGGGGATAAGATGCAAGTACTTCAAGCTGTCTTCCGGGAGATCACGCAGACAAACCTTAGCATGGGAAAATGAAGTTGCACCATTCCCGTACTATGGCAAGGATGAGCTTAACTGAAGTCTAGCTAGGAGTCTGGTGAATGAAAGAAAATGGAGGATCAAAGTACCGCATGCAGCAGGAACTTGAGTTCAGACGAAGGTTCCCACAATGTCAAAACAGAAGGACACCGCCGGGGAACTCATGTGTTGACACGTAAACAGAGCCGACCGTATAGCGATGCGGGCACTACTACACCCAGGGGTTCATTAAACGTTTTCGTGAACCCCCGCAGGTCAAGGTCAGCTGACGAGACCGGGTCAACAACAAAGCGACAGCAACCAAAAGATCCATCGCAAGGTCGAGATCACGATGAAGTGGAAGGCAAACCCAAACCCATGTCT
Source organism: Lymnaea stagnalis (assembly GCA_964033795.1). Classification (NCBI taxonomy): domain Eukaryota; kingdom Metazoa; phylum Mollusca; class Gastropoda; family Lymnaeidae; genus Lymnaea; species Lymnaea stagnalis. Next base: position 1,167,008 of record CAXITT010000152.1, on the reverse strand, counting down.
GCTGTCAAGGGAGGTAACGATTTTCCGAAAGTGACAAAGATTCCGATCAAGAAATTGGATTCAAAAGTTCTGAGAGTCTCGAAATCTCCGCAAACCGTTATCCATCCCGGATCTGATGTTGGTGAACTCTCTAAGCTTGATCCACCAACCTTTCCGCCAGGGAAACACCAACAAAGCCTGACGGAAAAGAAATCAAATCAAACACGCGTTCGTGGAATTCAAAGCCTCCAGGATGATAAGCCTCAAGAGATGACCAGAGTTCAGACGAACCATATAGAGCTGCGAGGGTCAGGTGTATCGGAAGATGATTCATCGGGTGCCGCCAACAGACGTTCATCCTCTGAGCAGCGCCCTGCCACAAAAAGAGAAACCAAAACGACCCTGTCTACAGCCCGCAGAAAGCTGTTCAGTGGCAGCACTGTTTCAAACCAAGGTAAAATTTAGCGCCAAGTCAGATTATTAACTGTTTGACCAGTGGTTCTCAACCCCCCTAATGACGCAACCCTTTAATACAGTTTCTCATGTTGTGGTGACCCCCAACCATTAGAAAAAAAGTTCATTGCTAATTTATAAATATATGTTTTCCGATGGTCTTAGGCGACCCGTGTAAGAGACGTTCGCGCCCCCCCCGGGGGTCATGACCAAGAGGTTGAGAATCACTGTGCTAGATAGATTAAAAAAAAACAGTTCATGACTTTTTCTACCTGATTTCTTGTTAAAAAGGTCGGCCTTCAAGACGAAGCCACCTGTACAATCTGAGAATCTCTGCATCAATCTGAGAATCTCTGCTCATTCTGAGAATATCTGCTCAATCTGAGAATCTCTGCTCAATCTGAGAATCTCTGCTCATTCTGAGAATATCTGCTCAATCTGAGAATCTCTGCTCAATCTGAGAATCTCTGCTCATTCTGAGAAATTATGTGTAATCTGAAAATCTCCTAAATCGGTGATTATCTCCACAACCTGAGGATCTCACCTGTATCTTAATATCTCTGCTTGATTGTAGTTTGTGCTTTTAACCTATACATAAACTAAATGCAGACTGAAAAGAATTTCGAGGCATTTTTTTAAAATTTCAAATCGATCCCACATTTATTTATTCATTATCATCATAATTATTGCTGTTACCATAATAATTATTATTTGAACTCTATGAACCTTTAATTCCAGTCGATAGTCCCGTGACGCACCACGTCACCTCAGACGGAAGCCCTCCAAGTGAGCGGGAGGCTGGTGAGGGTGGAGCTTATGGCAGCTCCGCAGAGAGTTTAAAGTCTCTGAATGTTGATCTGCGGCTCCAAGTGACCAAGCTGCGATATCAACTTGAAGCTCAGAGGGGCAGCATTAAGCATGCCCTATGGCAGAAGGTTATTATTGGCTTGTTGTTAACTAATGGCTGTGAATGTAATTTTTTTAAATGGTGAAAATGAATCGATTTTGTTATGGTGGTGAATATCAATAATTGGGGCGCCCTCTCGTGGTGTTGTTTGTTGCTTGTGTTCAGGGCGTGCATACGTTGTTATAGAAATTTTAAAAAAGAAAAAAAAAACGTTTAATAAAAAATATAATTTCTACAGCTAGGCAAAACATGTGAGGATTCATTTAAATGTCAGGCTTTACCTGAAATGTCAGTCTTTACCTGAAATGTCAGTCTTTACCTGAAATGTCAGGCTTTACCTGAAATGTCAGTCTTAACCTGAAATGTCAGTCTTTATCTGAAATGGCAGGCTTTACCTGAAATGTCAGGCTTTACCTGAAATGTCAGGCTTTACCTGAAATGTCAGTCTTAACCTGAAATGGCAGGCTTTACCTGAAATGTCAGGCTTTATCTGAAATGTCAGTCTTTACCTGAAATGTCAGTCTTAACCTGAAATGTCAGTCTTAACCTGAAACATCATTTTTTAACCTGAAATTTCAGTCTTTACCCGAAATGTCATTTTAAATTGTACCTATGTCGCACTCAAGATGACACTGATGATAAGATATGTTATTTATTATTTTCGTACGAAGATTTCAATATTCACCTCACAGAATCTGAGGACAAAAAAAAATCGTGTTCTATTCAAATCAATAATTTAACAGCACAGTTTAACTCAGTCTATGACACATACCAGCATCACAGTTCATTATTTCTTTGATATTTTGTGTGTGTCTCTGTGGTCAGGTGTTGGACATCCGAAACGTAAGACAAAAGGAACAGCAACGTCTGCAGGAGGAACTCAATGACCAAAGGGTCAAGCTGGACAGGGAGAAGTCACGTGAGATGGAGGCGCTAAGGGATCAGCTCACGGCCAAGGCAGAGTCGGACGCACAGAAGCTGTGCAGGTGGGTGCATGGGTGGGTGCATGGGTGGGTGCATGGGTCGATGGGTGGGTCGGTGCGTGGGTCGTTGCATGGGTGGGTGCATTTGTCGGTGCTTGGGTGGGTGCATGGGTGGGTGCATGCGTGGGTGGGTGCGTGGGTTGGTGCGTGGGTGGGTGCGTGAGTGGGTGGGTGAGTGGGTGGGTGCGTGGGTCGGTGCGTGGGTGGGTGCGTGGGTGGGTGCGTGGGTGGGTCGGTGCGTGGGTCGGTGCGTGGGTCGGTGCGTGGGTGGATGCGTGGGTCGGTGCGTGGGTGGGTGCATGGGTGGGTGCTTGTGGTCAGAGACAATGTTATAACAAAATGTTGGGTTCATTTTGGTTACTAGTTAGGGTAGATGGTGAGGGTCTGTAATAAATGAGTAAATCTTACAAGTCCAACAACATAGAAAATGTGTTTGTTTTTTTTTTTTGTTTTTTTTTTGTTGTTGTTTGTTTGTTGTTTTTTCAATCGCTGCAACTGCTATGATATCAAAAGAAGTTAGTGTTAGTGGGTTTTTTTTTAGTGGTGTGGACTTGTGTGTTTCTTCCAATGACATCTTCTTCAGGAAAAGTTTTTAAAAAAAAAAAAAAATGTCCTGAAAATGACAGTAGCAATTAAACAGTCGTACGCCCCATTCAAGCATTGAAGGAGATTCCCAAATATTTGCTAACTAGCTGTTATTATAAAACGTGAAGGGTCGCATAAAAGGTTGTCGACCCCTGTGTTGGACCCCAGCGTGGCGGGGGTGGGGGGGGGGAGAAGCAAATACTCTCCCAAATACCGGCCGACACAAAGAAAGTTGAGAACATTTCACAAGACATGGAAACTGTTCAATTGAAGGGCTTCAGTTTAAAGTCGGGGTGGATTTCTCTCGCCATTTAACAGTGCATAAAATAGTTTGACGGAGCAGCGATACGTGGCTGCTGCCTCGGAGAGATGTGTTTGTTTCACTGGAATTAAGCAGGTGAAGAATTTGTAAAGCTTTTTACTTTACATCATCTGAATAGTTTTTTTTTTTTACGAGAATATTTTTGTCTTTCCTAAAAACTAAAATGTAAATAATGCTTATATCAAATTAACGTTTTAAGGAATTCTGGTAACTTGACTGGTCTGAAGAAATTGTGCGAAGTACAGGTAAAGTTTAAAAAAGAACTCGTTAAAGAATCAGATGTAGCTAATTTTACATTTGAAGAAAAAAAGTATCGTGTGAGAAATGAGGTATCGTGTAAGACAGGAGGTATCCTGTAAGACAGGAGGTATCGTGTAAGACGGAATATCGTTGTCAAACAGGAGATATCGTGCCAGACAGGAGATATCGTGCCAGACAGGAAGTATCGTGTCATACAAGAGGTATCGTTGAAGACCGGAGGTATCGAGAGACCGAGCTTTGCTAATATGTGAATCTGGAATTTATTCTTTGTTAGACAAAATTATATATTTGGTGTTTTGTTTTAAAGTTTTAAATGAACTCGTGATGTGGGATTGGGGCATTGGGTTTCTTCATCATTGTTCAATGCCTTCAAGGAATGTCTTCAGTCACCAATAGTACAGGTGGAGTATTATGTTCACCTGAAGCGTCTGTCGACTAAGCACCAACTTTTAGCTGTGGGTAAGGTGAGAATCGAATGTACAAAAACAATTAAGTAGGTTAGGCAAATAATAGATTATTCCTTTGTGTGTCCCATATCCATTTTGCAGGCCCGTTCTTAGGCATACGCTGACTACGCATCCGCGTAGGGCCCCGAACGTGAGGAGGCCCCCGTGAGGTGCCCTCGATCCCCCGTTTTTTTTTTAAACTGGCACTGCAGCCATTCTTAGGCATATAGGCAAACTAGGCAACTGCCTAAGGCCCTACTACCACCTGCATGTCCATATATTTCAGAAGTACACATTTTCTCTAGTGGCGGAATTATCAATATGGTTAGTGGTTACACGCGAGCAAAGAGGAAACATTGATGAAGGCAGAATGGAGGTGCCGCAGTGGTGGGTGGTGTTTTCTCCTCAGCTCGAATGAGCTCCGACCCCGGACACCCCCCCCCCCAAACTCCTAAGAACGGCTCTGCCTTTTGTATGTCACATATCACCTTTGTATGTCACATATCACCTTTGTATGTCACATATCACCTTTGTATGTCACATATCACCTTTGTATGTCACATATCACCTTTGTATGTAAAAATATCACTTTTTCCTCACAGATTTACGTTTGAAGCTGTTAGGGTTATTTACGATATTTTGGTTACTTTTTTTTGTTATATCACTAGCCATATACTAGCGCAGTGTTTACTTGTGGAGCTACTCATGTCTGGGTCATTACGGCCATGACACCTTTTAGCCAACCAGTGGCGTAGCGAGGGTCTTTGGCGCCCGGGGACAAGATTCGCGCCCGGGGGACAAGATCCATTTTAAAGCTTCCCTTATTCTTTTTTTCAACTCTCAAACCCATTATTTTCATCAATAAAAAAAATATCAAAGCACATTTTGGCGCCCCTAACTAGCTGGCGCCCGGGACATCTGTCCCCCCCCTGCCCCCACCACGCTACGTCTCTGTAGCCAACTCTGTAGGGATACTCATTACTTCTTTCATCAGTGAAACGAACGAGAAATATCCTCTTGCTGCAATTTGAAGACACAAAATAATTGTTTCAGTTTTTACAATAAAATTAAAACTCCAAAATTTTACAACAATAAGATCGGTCAATAAATAAACGCGTTTTAGCTGAGAAATTTAAGACGCTTTAACGATCGATTTTTTGGATTCGAATCATGAAAATATTCATAAAAGTTTTTTTTGGGAAATTACCAGGGGCAATAACATAAACTCATGTTAATTTTTTTTATTGTTTAATCCCAGGCACAAAGATGCAGAGATAAGCAAACTAAAGTTTGAGTTGTCCTCCAAGGAGTCCATGTTGCAAAGACTTCTGGGAGAAAACAGACACGCGCGGTTGAAGCTCAACATCGATGACCGGAAGTCCAGGCTCGTGGATGAACTCAAAGACTTGCGCAGACAGAAGAAAGAGCTCGAGGAATCTTTGGATTCGGCGACCTCTGCTGAAAGGACATTTTCCAACCACCTTCGAAGACATTCCCAGACTTTCGACCAAGAGTTAATACGCATTAAGAGAGAAGCTCATGTCAAGATGAAACATTTGGTAAGTCGCCATGCATCATTACAGGATTCCTAGAGCAAACTCTAACATCCCTCAACCAAACATTTTGGAGTTTTGTCTAGGTCGGACCTCTTAAGAGTCCCAAGATGCGTTGTACACGTTACTTCCTTCTGTCTTCTCATTCGATCTCTCACCCCAATGACCTTGTTCAGTTAACTAAACCAGGGGTTCATAAAACGCGTCCCTTGTACGCTACTAAATATGGACTTGGTGCAAATCGGCAACTCGCTTAGAAATATTTGTTAGCAGACGTCTCTTCAAATGATTACTTAATGATGCTTTGGGATCTTAAAAAAGTTTTTTTTTTCTTTTTTAGAAATGCAACCCTTAAATTTAAAAAAAAAAATGTGATTTTGTATTGTTGAGCTTACTTGTAGGAATTTGACTAAGGGGGTCATGGGAAAAGCTGGATTAAGCAAAGGTGACTAGGATCCAAACAACATGGGAACCACTGAGCTGTATATATCGGCATCCTTCCGTCTCGTGAGACGATGGTGCATCACCGTTGGGTTGGGTTGCATTAAGCCCAGATTATTCAAACAATTCAAAAAAGAAGAGTTATATTTTAAATTAAAATAATAGAAATCTCAATGATGAGAGTAGATGTTTACTCTATATCTTCAGGTCCTAATCTCCGGAAACTGTTCCTACTAGTTTTTTTCATGCTCGCATCTGTTTCACATCAATTCAATTAAATTGTCCACGTAGAAAAGTAGATCTTGAAGCTAGACCATGTCTATGGGAACTAGATAAAGCATGTTTCTCATTATCGGGAATCTGCCCCCATTAAGGGGCGAGTACCCCATCTCAGCAGCGAGTGGGGGAAAAAAAACAGTTCCAAAAATAGATACTTTAACCCCTTTGTAACCAACAGCGGCATTTGTATGTGGGGGAAACTGTGGCATTCAAATATGTTTTACAGTGGTGTCAGTTACCACATTCTTTGTTCTTTTATATATTTTTAAAAGCGTTTAATCTCCAGCAAATAAGTTGGCCAAGGTTTTTGATATATTGCGTTACAAACATGATTTTACAAGTGAGATCAATATTTGTATCTCTGAAACAGAGTCCAGGACAAATGGAAACTTAGTGAGGTGTAGGTTAAGTTGTTGAGTCGTAAATTTGATGCTCTGCATTCGACGGACCGTACCAACCCTTCACCGTATTCTGTTGGCAATAAGAGATGAAGAATGTTTTATCTTGATGCTGGCAGGCTGCCTGAGAAGTGTTGTGTCTGTAAGCTCTCCTGGCACATCTACGTTAGATCAAAATAGTGCTCACCATTAGGCATTGATTCAGTACCAAGTCTCTCACTGGCTGGCACAGTGAGTCTCATGTTTTGCGATGCTCATGACACCGTAAATTACATGTAGATCTTTTTTTTTTTTTAAATTTTGATTTTTTTCCCCGGCAGCTTTTAATTAACTAGTAAATCTACAGCTACCCCCCCCCCCCCCCTCACATATACGGTAGATCAAAATAGTGCTGACTATTAGGCATTGATTCAGTACCAAGTCTCTCACTGGCTGGCACAGTGAGTGTCATGTTTTGCGATGCTCATGACACCGTAAATTACATGTAGATCTTTTTTTTTTTTTAAATTTTGATTTTTTTCCCCGGCAGCTTTAAATTAACTGATAAATCTACAGCTACCCCACCCCCACCCCTTTTCCCCTTCAAAAATTAGGAGCGAGAATGATCAATATATTGATCGCGGGCCCTCAAAATACAAATGGTAGAAGCATGCTATTTTTGCAAAGGCAGACTATGTTTAATCTCTTGGAACATAATTTTCTGCACTTTTCCTATCTCGGTGGTATGAGGCATTCTACTCCTGGCTCATACTCTGACCACAAGATAACTGCCCTACTGGGCCAGCGAGTCCATTCTTACCGGCTATGTACCCATAGCTTCAAATGCAAAACCACTACCTCTAGGTCCAGATAACACTACCGTTGCCCAAATGGATCAACCCATCTCTGGTCGATTTGGTCAGAAGTTATGAAACTCGATGGACGTATTTGCTAGTTCGGTGATAAACATGCAGATCTGCAGTAGCAAGGGGCTCGCACGTGGTGCTATGGATCGGTCCAAATGGAGTGATGTTGTGTGCAGGAGCTTGAATTTGGGAGGGAGTGTGGGGGGGGGGGGGGGAAAAGCTATGGATTGGACCAAATGGCCTGATTTTGTTGTGAAGGCCAGAATAGGTTGGTTAGGGTTTCTGTTCATATTTTTGTCGCGCTTTCCGCCACCCACCCCCTTCCCTAATGGAGTGATGTTGTGTGCAGGAGCTTGAATCTGGGAGGGAGTGTGGGGGGGGGGGGGTGAAAAGCTATGGATTGGACCAAATGGCCTGATTTTGTTGTGAAGGCCAGAATAGGTTGGTTAGGGTTTCTGTTCATATTTTTGTCGCGCTTTCCGCCACCCACCCCCTTCCCACAAAACAAACAACGTGTCCGAGAGATGAATATGGAGTGTGTCTATAGTCAGTTGTGTTTGTTTACGGGAGTGTGTCTCCGTGGTCACGTGTGTGTTTGTTTACACGTTCATTGTCAACGGCGTTTTGTTTGGCACAATGACGGGTTTACCTAGTCAAATCAGGTCACTGTGACATTCACACACCTTTGAACATCCAACACATTGACTGACCATTAACACATCACTCACCAGTCTATTGAATAACTCGGCGAAAATGGTAAGTGGTTTATTGTACTAAATTCTACACACACACAAAAAAAACAACTTCACAAACAAAAACAAGCGGTTGATGCCGCATTGAGTAAATATTTATTTCAGAACTGTGTAAACAATCTTAATGACACAATGGTGTAAGCTTTCAACTCAGCTAAATCATTTTTTTTTAAATTGACAACAATAAAAGTTTAAAAAATCGATTGTGTACTTAGAGTTTTAATGCATTTATAACGGCACAAGACAGCGATGTCAAAGCTATAACCTGTACGGGCTAAACATAACGGCACAAGACAGCGATGTCAAGGCTGTAATCTGTACGGGCTAAACGTGTGCGTTGATATCCATTGTATTGCTTTGTGTAAATATTGATTTAGTGGTAACTATATTTTTTTGGAATGCGTACTATTAGTTAGTAGAATTAGGCGAGCTATACCCCCTGCTAACTATTACTTTTCCACGTAATCAAAATATCTTACTTTCGGACTATAACAGTATTGTCATATGTGAAACAGTATTGTCATCTGTGTATTGTCATCTGTTAAATAGTATTGTCATCTGTGTGTTGTCGTCTGTGTGTTGTCATCTGTGTGTTGTCATCTGTGTATTGTCATCTGTTAAATAGTATTGTCATCTGTGTGTTGTCATCTGTGTGTTGTCATCTGTGTATTGTCATCTGTGTATTGTCATCTGTGTATTGTCATCTTTGTATTGTCATCTGTGTATTGTCATCTGTTAAACAGTATTGTCATCTGTGTATTAACATCTGTTAAACAGTTTTGTCGTCTGAAGTTAATTTCATTTTCACTCATTTGCTTTGTCAATGTTGACCTGAAGTTTCCACCACATGAAGGAACTGCAGTCTTACTTTTTAATTTACCTGGGTTTTAACTTTGCCGCGAACTCTTTATTTAACAGTGTCTCAAATTTGTTTCAAAGATGTAAAGAATTATAGCCATCTAACAATACTAGGCACAAAATGTTTATCTTCGGCCAACTTTATAATTAGAAACTGACTTAACCTTGGTGTAAACAAAGCAAAAAGCAGACAGTCAGAACAGCTCTCATCCTTTCTTGTACCATACTTGTACACCTCATAAGAATGCTTAAAGATAATATCGATAATAATCAATTAGTCGATACCAAAATAATTTAGCCCAGAGAACTGGTTTCAGAAAAAAGTATTTGCCAGCATGGACAGAGATTTTATCGTGTTCCCTAAGAAAACATGACCTGTTTAATGAGCTGTCGGTTAGATGGAAAGTGAAACTATTTAGATTAATAATGACGGTATAACGGGAATAAATGGACTAGTGTAGTTTGTGTGTCTGTGAGTGAGTGAGTGTTTGTGTGTGTGTGCGTGCATTTGGTTGGTGGAATGTGACAGCATCTTTTTAGTTGCGGATCATTCAAGCTTAAATCTAAATAATTCTGTCGGTGTAAGGGCCGACCTGGCCATGTGACTCAACTTTTTCTTTGTTTGAGAGTTTTAAACTACATTTTGACTAATTGGTAAAACAGAAAGTTTGCAAAGTTGTTTTTTTTTTTTTTTTTTAAATGTCCTGTTAAACAATGTATTTCCCGATTTCTTTTATTCTTACTTTTAATTGCGGGCAAAGAATCACAACAATTAATATGTTTACTCCAATTAAAATAAACTACATTTTGACTAATTGGTAAAACAGAAAGTTTGCAAAGTTGTTTTTTTTTTTTTTTTAAATGTCCTGTTAAACAATGTATTTCCCGATTCCTTCTATTCTTACTTTTAATTGCGGTCAAAGAATCACAACAATTAATATGTTTACTCCAATTAAAAAGTCTCGAGTAGATAGTAGAGACTTGAATTGATTTAAGAAATGTGGCGACCACTTGCAGCACCCGGATGGCCAAATGTGCGCCTAAAAGCCAAAACGCCATTGGCCACCACGGGACTACAAGGGGACACAAACGTACACCCAAGTACAGTGAGGATAATGATGAGTTCCGTACCGTTTGGAAAGCTGAACAGTCGCGGACTAACAAAAGAGCGCGTCCAGCAGCGACACGCCCTTTTCAACAGATCGATGTTGCTATAAATGTTGTTGTTGTTGTTGTTTTTTCCTCCAATTAATCGTAGAATGATTGAAAAGAAAGATTTAATCCTGCTCTACAAACCTCTTTGATGAGGAAGATTTCGACCACCCTTTCTGTCAAGGTTATGTGGACTAGAATATTATCATTTATTTATTTTGTTTTATTCCTTTTAAAAACAAGTTTCTGTTTTTTGACTTTTGAAATTGATTTTTTTGTTAAAAATATTTAATCAAATACAAGCAAATGAATATCCTTTATTATTATTTCATCTGAAATATTCTTCGAAATGTCATTAAAAGGTGTCACTAAAAAGGGGGAGGCCAAACCCATAAATCTATTGACACATCTTGAGCAGCAGTCCAACTGGGTGTTTGAATTCAGTTTCAAATGTATTCTCCATCAACCAAATGTCCAGGTAGTGAATGTAAAGACATTTTCTTGATTCATCAATCAAACCGATGTTAAAGACAAAAAAAACAACAACAAAACAACAACAACAACAACAACAACAAAACATCAACAAAACAACAACAACCCACCATTCCTGAAATCTCTGACTTGTATTAGCGGCCTGATGCCGAGCACGCAAACCTGACTTGCGGTCCCGACAGTGGACATCATCTGCTGACACACCCGAGGTGATATGGAGTTTTCTCAGAGAAGTGAGATGAGGGTTTACCCCTTGTCAATGGTTCTGCTACCTGTTCAAATGAGACCATTTCCTATACAAGTCTTAGCGCGAAACATGTATTTACTAACTCGTGTGCTAGGCAGGGTTCAATGTGAGGAAGTGACGTCCCAAGTAACTCAACTTTACAGAAGTCGCAAGTCACAAGAGTGTGGGATGAATGCAAGGGTGAGATTTAGTCTTGGTCAAGTAAAAGTAAATCTATTGGACTCCATTATGGACCTTCAAGGAATGTTACTGTTGAGTTTGTGTGTATATAAAAAAAAAAATTATTTCGTTTGTTTTATTTTTTTTAAAGGTTTTTTGTTTGTTTGTTTGTTGTTGTTTTTTTTTTTGGCTTTTTTTTTTTTTTTTTGTTTTGGGGGGGTGGGGGGTTTTGAGCATTTAGGTCCATTTCCTACACTCTCTCTATATTGTTACATGGCTTAGATTTCATGTTTATTTTGTATTTTTTGAGGTTTCCGTAAATCATTGGCGTCGAAAACGTGAGCTACCTAACTGATTTGCGATCCTTCTCTGCAACCACGGTATCAATGTTAACAACGCTTGTGTGGGCTACGATAGCTTTAAATGAGACACACTGGCTTTCTGTAAATAAGACTGACCTATACGTGGTTAGTGGTTCCAACCTATGTGATCAGTGGTTCCAAACTTTATGTGGTCAGTGGTTCCAACCTGTATGTGGTCAGTGGTTCCAACCTTTATGTGGTCTGTGATTCCAATCTTTATGTGGTCAGTGGTTCCAACCTTTACGTGGTCTGTGGTTCCAACCTTTACGTGGTCTGTGGTTCCAACCTTTATGTGGTCAGTAGTACCAACTTTTATGTGGTCAGTGGTTCCAACCTTTGTGTGGTCTGTGGTTCCAACCCTTATGTGGTCTGTGGTTCCAACCTTTATGTTGTCAGTGGTTCCAACCTTTATGTGGTCAGTGGTTCCAACCTTTATATTGTCAGTGGTTCCAACCTTTATGTGGTCAGTGGTTCCAACCTTTATGTTGGTCAGTGGTTCCAACCTTTATTTGGTCAGTGGTTTCAACCTTTATGTGGTCAGTGGTTCCAAACTTTATGTGGTCAGTGGTTCCAACCTTTATGCGGTCAGTGGTTCCAACCTTTATGTAGTCAGTGGTTCCAACCTTTATGAAGGTCAGTGGTTCCAACCTTTATGTGGTCAGTTGTTACAACCTTTATGTTTGTTAGTGGTTCCAACCTTTATGTGGTCAGTTGTTACAACCTTTATGTTTGTTAGTGGTTCCAACCTTTATGTGGTCAATGGTTTCTACCTTCTAGGGGAAAAAAATGTAACTAATTAAATGAGAGAGCCCTGTGGTAGAGAGCCATGTGGTAGAGAGCCATGTGGTAGAGAGCCATGTGGTAGAGAGCCATGTGGTAGAGAGCCATGTGGTAGAGAGCCATGTGGTAGTAGGCCCATCAACCACACTGAACTGTAGGCCCATCAACCACACTGAACTGTAGACCCGCCTACCACATTGAACTGTAGGCCCACCAACCAGACAGTCGGCCCACCAACCACACTGAACTGTTAAACCTACCAACCACACTAAGCTTTCATTCATAACAACGTTGTCGCCTCCAGTAGTGCTTATATTTCCTTGTTGTATCTAGAGCCCAGTTTCCCTTGGTTATCTACCGGTTTCAGCTTGTATAAATAATTTTCTGGCAGAAAATCAAGGTAGCTAGACGAAGGTAAAGACATAAGGAAAAGTAAAAAAAAAAAAAAAAAAAAACTCCTTGGCAATCTTACACGGTCTTGGCTAAATGCCGAAATTAAAAAAAACATTACCGTGAGCTGAAGAAAACTTTGTTCCAGAACATATTTAAAGCCGTGTTCAGATTTTATGCATATTGCATCTGAGACAATGGTATCGCTTTATTTAATTTAAATAAATAAAACGAATATTGCATCTGAGACAATGGTATCGCTTTATTTAATTTAAATAAATAAAACGAATATTGCATCTGAGACAATGGTATCGCTTTATTTAATTTAAATAAATAAAACGAATATTGCATCTGAGACAATGGTATCGCTTTATTTAATTTAAATAAATAAAACGAATATTGCATCTGAGACAATGGTATCGCTTTATTTAATTTAAATAAATAAAACGAATATTGCATCTGAGACAATGGTATCGCTTTATTTAATTTAAATAAATAAAACGAATATTGCATCTGAGACAATGGTATCGCTTTATTTAATTTAAATAAATAAAACGAATATTGCATCTGAGACAATGGTATCGCTTTATTTAATTTAAATAAATAAAACGAATATTGCATCTGAGACAATGGTATCGCTTTATTTAATTTAAATAAATAAAACGAATATTGCATCTGAGACAATGGTATCGCTTTATTTAATTTAAATAAATAAAACGAATATTGCATCTGAGACAATGGTATCGCTTTATTTAATTTAAATAAATACAACGAATATTGCATCTGAGACAATGGTATCGCTTTATTTAATTTAAATAAATACAACGAATAGCTAAAGAATTACAAATAGTTTTTAGTGTGTTTCGACCTCTGAAATTGCGTGTACTTTACAAAATGCTTTGATGTGTAGACTTATATACGTCTATTCTGCTTACTCTCCTTCTGACGAAGGCCTCCTGCCGACGCGTCCTTTGTTTTGTTTTTTTGCATTCCCTTTTTTCCAGGTTTGACCATACGTTGTTTTACTCATTTCCTGGTTTTGTGAATATGAAGAAAGACACCTGCATGATTGAATATCGATTTATTTGAGGAGTTACTATACTTCGCGAGCTGGCCCTGTAAATAAGAGAATCTCTCCAAGTATTCGATTACATACGATTTTATTTTTAAAAAATCCGTTTCGACTTGGAACGCGAGGCGCTGCTCCTGAACGCGCCTGTTAAGCTGTTGCATGACGTCATGGGCAGGTCCGACTTGTTGTTCTCCCCCCGACTCGCTAGTTCTATAGATAGCTAAAAATGAGCCGTGGGCGCCGCTCACGCCAGAGTGGATCTGAGAGCCGGCATGCAAGCACCCATGCTGGCCTCAGTGGGCGCCCGGCCTTTCTCGTGTTAACCCACATGTCAAACCAGACATGGACCCGTGTCATTCTGTTTCGCCCAGGTCACCAGCTTTTACTTCAGCTGTCACCGTTGCTAATTTAATTCGCAACGTAAGTAGTTCTGTTTTTTTTTGGTGTTTTTTTTACAAACTAGAAAAAATAGATATATTGATGTGTTATTGATTGATTTAAAAAAATTCTTTTAACAGGGCATTATTTTCTAACGGTGCTGCTGGGTACTTCCTGATGATTCATAACGGCTATATTTAATCTTTCATCGATTCATAAAAAGGAAAAAGAATAAAATTATATCTGCATTCAAACTGAAAAGTTTCTCCAATTATTAATCCATAAGAACATTCCATAACTTTTCAAGTATCGTTTTAATTATTTGACTAGGCCAATGAAACAGTAAAAATTGTCTTATACCGTAGTTTTTGTTTGATTTAAAAAAAAATTTAAAAAAAAAAAAAAAAAAAAAATTAATAATAATAATTTTCCCCACATCCTTTTTAATTAAAAAAAATTGGTGTAATTTATTATAATAAAAAAAATCCTACTATAAAATAATACGTTTTACGTATTGTTGTTGAAAATATAGCTCGTATAAAGAAAATTGAACAAAGAGTTGTTTCTAAATATTTTCCAAGATTCAATCCTTAAGAGGGGCTTTGAGGAAAAAAAAGAGAAAGATGAAAATGTAGGAAGAAGAGAGAAACGGGAGATGTAGGTTAGACGCAACATGAACTAAGAGATCAATAAATCTTGTGTTGAACGCGGATGTACAAAACATCTTTTCAGGCTAAAGATGAATTAGGCTTTGTCCACCCAACTATAAAACATACACAGACTGCACTGGCTGGAGTACATCCGTCCATTATGTACATCCAATTATTGAATTCCTAGCCTTGTGTGCACATCAATCTCACAGGCCTGTGTACACCAATCCCCCCAGCCGTGTGTGCATCAATCTCCTAGCCTTGTGTGCATCATTCTCACAGCCTTGTGTGCATCAAGCTCAAAACCTTGTGTACATCAATCTTACAACCTTGTGCACATCAATCTTACAACCTTGTGTACATCAATCTTACAACCTTGTGTACATCAATCTTACAACCTTGTGTACATCAATCTTACAACCTTGTGTACATCAATCCCCTAGCCCCGTGTGCATCAATCTCTCCGGTAGCGTCATCATTTGTACAATTGTCTCTTGCATTTCCATCCTCTTGTGTCTCACTCTACAGGAGCACCCTCCTCTTGTATACCCATCACGTTCCAACCATCATCCTCTATACCCATCACGTTCCAACCATCATCCTCTATACACATCACGTTCCAACCATCATCCTCTATACACATCACGTTCCAACCATCATTCTCTATACCCATCACGTTCCAACCATCATTCTCTATACCCATCACGTTCCAACCATCAT
>CAXITT010000152.1:1135738-1146829 GCA_964033795.1 Lymnaea stagnalis | reverse complement strand
CCCCCCCCCCCCCCCCCCCCCCCAGTTTCTTGTTTCATTTCAGATTTGTATCAACCTCCCCAACCCCCCCCCCACCCCTTTTTATAGTTAATTAAAGAGAACGTGTCAACTGTTGACATCAATTGAGTCAAACAAAGGGGGCGTGTCAATAGACGTTCAGTGCGGATAATCAGATACACCACAACCCAGGGGTGGCCAACATGTTGTTGTTTTGGGTGTGCGTGGGGGGGGGGGTGGTGAGGTGGTGTTTGCAAGACATCTTTCTGAGATTGTTGAAGATTGGCTTTAAATAAATCCATTTCGAGATCGGTTCAAATATAAGCAGTAGAATAATTTTCTCAGTCAGCTGTGATGATTATTATTAGACTATTATTACAGTTCGACTATTTAACTCAGAGATGAATCATTTTCAATTTGCTTTTACAGATAATTATTTATAATTTATACATTTTTTAATGGCGTTAATCCAGTTCCCAACAGCTTTTGCGGGCCGGATTAAACATGTCAGCGGACCGCATGTGGCCAACGGGCCGTAGGTGTCCCACCCCTGCAGTAAACGAAATCCAGGGAGCGAATCTACCATTGGCCCAAGGGTGGGCATTAAACACGACTGTTTATGTAAATATAGCATTGATACTTTGTAAGAAACGATCGAGAAATGGATTGATGGTGTATGGGTGGTTATGGGGTATGAGTTATTATAGGTGTATGAGTTATTATAGGGGTATGAGTTATTATAGGGGTATGAGTTATTGTAGGGGTATGAGTTATTGTAGGGGTATGAGTTATTATAGGGGTATGAGTTATTGTAGGGGTATGAGTTATTATAGGGGTATAAGTTATTGTAGGGGTATGAGTTATTGTAGGGGTATGAGTTATTGTAGGGGTATGAGTTATTGTAGGGGTATGAGTTATTATAGGGGTATGAGTTATTGTAGGGGTATGAGTTATTATAGGGGTATGAGTTATTGTAGGGGTATGAGTTATTATAGGGGTATGAGTTATTATAGGGGTATGAGTTATTATTGGGGTATGAGTTATTGTAGGGGTATGAGTTATTATAGGGGTATGAGTTATTATAGGGGTATAAGTTATTATAGGGGTATAAGTTATTATAGGGGTATGCATGTTAGAGGGGTATGAGTTATTATAGGGGTATGATTGTTAGAGGGGTATGAGTTATTATAGGGGTATAAGTTATTATAGGGGTATGAGTTATTATAGTGCTATTAATTATTATAGGGTTATCAGTTATTATAGGGGTAGGAGTTATTGATTTAGAAAGGGGGTCAATTAGCTGTCCGAAAATTTCGCCAGCCATGCGCGAAAAAAAAAAGCGAAGTTAATATAAATGATTTAAAATAAAATTCCATTTTTTCCAATTTTAAATTATTATTTTTTTTTTTTTAATTCATGGGTTCGAGACTTAGTCAAACGATTCGTAGGGGCCCCGAGACTTAGTCAAACGATTCGTAGGGGCACGAGCACGGCCACCTCAAGGCGGGTACGATGCGTGATCATCACACAGGCGCCAAGGCGGCAAAATTTATTGAACTTTTAAAAAAATTAAAAATTTCTGAACTCTTCCCATAATTTTCCAGAGGGCGATAATTGCCTATTTTCACCCAAACTAAAAATGTCTAGCCCTGGCTCCGAGACTTAGTCAAAAAATACTTAGGGGCTCTGAAACTTAGTCAAAAATATTTAGGAGCCCCGAGACTTAGTCAAACAATTCGTAGGGGCCCCGAGACTTAGTAAAAAAATTCGTATGGGCCCCGAGACTTAGTCAAACAATTCGTATGGGCCCCGAGACTTATTCAAACAATTCGAAGGGGCCCCGAGACTTAGTCAAACAATTCTTAGGGGCCCCGAGACTTAGTCAAACAATTCGTATGGGGCGCTGATTACAGAAAAGGTTGGGAAACCTGTTTTATATGAACGACTCCGTAAAACAATAAACGACTAGCTGGGTTCGATGCCAGAAACACGTTCTCCGTAATTTCTTCTCCCTGCTACTTGCCAGTTTCTTGTCGAGCCCCCTCCTCGTGAGGCCCCCCCCCCCCCCCCCCCCCCCCCCCCCCCCCCCATTCCGATGGGGTTGAGTCACGCTGGTTTTATCCACGGTGCCGGCGGCCAGATTGGGCAACGTGCAGCTGTGAGCGAGAGCACGCTGACATTTACCGTGGTGCTGGCGCTGTGAGCTATTTTCATAATGAGTTGGGCTGTGGTGGTTTGGTCCTAGGCTTTTTGAAGAAAAAAAAAATAACCTATATAATTTGACCGATTATTGGTGACAAAAATAAACAAAATGGATTTTGAAAATACCCTTGTCATATTTTCAATAGATAGAATAGTGATAGAATTTCGCCCCGAACTGTAGCCATGACTCTACTTTTGTATTGAATTTGAGTTAACATAGAAAAGAACGCAAAACTCAAATAGAGGACGGTAGTCGTACCCCCCCCCCTCCCCAGCACCCCGAAGCCTCCAATAATTAGCCTTAAACTCATAACCCAAGTCTATATCACACGCAAGTTTTCCCCAATCCTATTAGTTTTATATCATTAGGCTAGATTAGCCCAATACCAATGCTGGAATGTCTAATGAAAGGTCAGGAGAAGCAGAACTGGAATTTGGTATACGATCTAAAATGTTATGCGCCAAATAAAGATTTCGAACAAATTCGAGTAACCGAGACATAATTAAAATTACTTTTCATCTAAAGGGTCGTCCATTAATTATTTCAACATAGGGGGTTCGGAAATTTTTGACAACTGTTGACAAGGGGGAGGGGGTAGATTAGTTGACGTCAACAATCATGTTTTCTCTATTAAAATTTGTATCTTAAAAATTGAATGATTATTACGTTGATTTAAAAAAAATTAAGGAGTGTAAATTAAAATAGTTATATAAGTTTTAGTCTTTTAACAATATATGAATTATTTAATGCGTGTCTGTCTGTGCACTGCTGATGGCTGGTCAGAATGTTAGCACACTTTGTTAGTGCAAGAGAAGTCAAAAGTTGGCCTCTCTTCGCCTGTAGATTCTGTTTGCCGCAAATGACTAGGGCGGTATGTTTGCGATCATGTTGCAGGTATGGAACAAGGACAATGTTCAAGTGTCGTGTGCAGTCAAGATGAATGATATTGATAGAGTAGGAATAAGATATTTTAAGAATTAGTGGAAAGTCAAGTGAGTAACAATAATAGCATAACTGCTTGAGCGTATTTGCAAAATCTGTAACATCTTTTTTGCATCACAAGTCATGTTGAAATAGCATGTTCAACAGCACCGACAACGCATAAGAAATTACCACCTGCTCCTCAACAAAAAAGAATTCGACCAATGCAAGCAGTTGCCAGGAGACAGAGATAGCACATGGCAATTATTGCTCACACCGACAATGCTTCTATTTCAAGAGGTGAATGGTTAGATGAGGAGGATGTTGACTTGTCTGGTATATCAGTTCCGCAAGATGAAAATGATAATCAGCTACCATGCCCATTGTTACGATAGAGCAACACCTGGCTACTCCCTGGGAAGACGATGCCGGTAGAAACGCTATAATTGTCAGTATACTGACAATAATCATATTTATTCTTCCACAAACAATGATATTTATTCTTTAACAACCTTTTCTTGGATCCTGCAGTATAAAATTTAAGTGTAAAAACTTTGTAACGTGTTGATTAACAAGCTTAAGATGCAATAAAATGTTTTTTCTACAATTTTGTTTTATTAAAATAGATCATCACACAGTAAAATGTATTTATATATATATTCATTTATATTATAATTCAATTTTGGGGGGTAGGGTGGTATAAAAATGTTGACATAATTACTTAGGGGTGTGGGGGTCATTGAAAGTTTGACAGTTGTTGACATGGGGGGGGGGGGTCAAAATTGCTTTAAAATAATGGCGTAATTAATGGCAAAATTGAAATGTTTTAAGAATTACATTTTTGGACTGTCAAACGAAAATTAAATCAGATGTTACCTTTTTTCAAAAGACTAAATTAACCACCCGGTTGGACAAAATATAGCCTAAATTTTAATTTAATTACAACACAAATTTTTGAATTTCTAAACGGTTCTGAATCATCAAAAATCAGAAAACAGATCAAATATTTTTTTTTTTAAAATTGCCATGACAACTTCATTGCTTTTTTTCGAGAAAAGGGGCGAGAAAAAGCTTTGTCACTAATGCTAGCTGCGCCCCTGTTTCAATCTTCACATTTCCTCAAGTGTTTTATTCTGTAACAAACCGATTGCAAAATGCTTTATTTAAAGTAACTCTTTGACCTTGATGGGGAAAAAGTTGTCAAATAAATTTTAAAAAAAAATCATTAAGTGTCCTGATTTAATGCCGTTGGAGTGTAAATCATAGAGTTTCTTTTTATTTTACAGATTGAACAGCTGAAGAACAAAGACAAACTTATTTCGCAGCTGGAGAAAGACCTCGGCCATCAGTGGGTAGCTGCTCAACTCGCAGCGCTGGAGCGTGAAACTAGTGAGGGGGCTAGGGCCCCCGCCATGCATGCACCCTCACACCCGCTCGGCGCTCTCCCCGAGGACAGCGTTGACCCCACTGTTTTTACGTGGACCCCTACCTCCACCCCCGTAAGTAGCTCCTTATAAACCCCTGCCTCCACTGCCCTTCGTAGCTGACGTCATGAGCTTGTCTATCCCTAGGAAGCAAATGAAAGTAAAGGTGTTAAAGTCAGGGTCGGGTCTGTACTATCTCTTCAACGTCGCTAAGTCTCGTTACCGACTCTCTTACCTATCGTCTCCAACTCTCGTCCCTATATCTCGTCTCCAACTTTCGTCTCTAACTCTCATCTGCAACTCTCGTCTCCAACTGTCGTCTCTGACTTTTGACTCCAGCTCCCATTTTTGTCATCACATTGTAGAAGTATTAACCAAAAAAAATAAAATTAAAGGTCTTTGTTTGTCTGTGTGTCTCGGGATGGGGTTGGGGGTGGGGTTGGGGGGGTGGTCCAAACTTTAAATTAGAGATCAACATGATCAATACTTTACAGGGGCATATTTTTACAACTTTGTTTTTCCCGCTTTGAATGCGCAAAACTCCTCTAACTCCAACTGAGTGAGCCTAGAGAAAGAAAACAACTTATTTCTCAGAATGCAGGAAACAGTGCATACAACTATTTATATGACTTGTTGTCAGTCATTTGAGAGTAAGAGATTGTTGACACTATTTCAGACAACTGGAGGTGTAGAGGATGGTTGGTCCACAGAGGGCTACACACAGGGCAAGCAAGACTTGGTCAGTTCACTTACAGATTTATCCGCTAATATAATGCATGACTTATAGTCAATTATCTATTTATGTAAAACATTTAATTTCATACAAATCACATTCAAGGTATAGAAGTTTTCTGAAAATGTCTTCATAAAATAAACAACTATAATCTTACAGATTAAGTAAGGGAGAGAAAAAACTAGAACTGTTCCTGTTCTGTGTAAAATAGATAATTTTTCTATATTAGATAGATAATGTTCTATAATAGATGTAAACATTGGTGAGATATTAAGGTCACGTGTCCAAGCGTTGTCAAAAAGGGCTTAAAGTATGGGCCCATACTGAATATTATAAGTAGCTCCGGCACAGCTGCTTGAGGTCCTGTCTCGGTAGACTGTGCTCCCTTTTTACATATCTTACTTAAGAACCTCTTTTCGAAATGTTCTCATTTCGCCTTTGAAATCATTTCATATACTTAAGAAATAAGCTGATCATTGCTTTATATTGAAAATAATAATCGACAGACATAGAACTCAAGAAAATCATAATAATAACATGGTCTCGTAACAAAAATCGTTTTCCAACAGCCCATCAAGCTGAAGGATATGAAAGAAAGAAACAAAGAACTTGTGGAAAAATGCCGGGCTTACTTACAAAGGACCAAAGAACTGACCGCCCAAAACAGGGCGTACAAAGATAGCAGTGAAAAAGTGCTGCATGAAAACAACAAAATGGTAACATTGATTTTATGCAGTCACAGTGTAAAGGTACATTAAAAAGTACATAACTTACAATTGATGTAACAGTATACACACTGATAATTGTGATTGAAATGATAAACAAAAAGAAGTTCCTTATATATATTTACTGAGGTGTTTCAATGGAGAGAATGATTGTTATAGAGAACAGAGAAGAAGGTGTTGGTGACTACAGACTGGTGTGTCAGCTTTGACATGCTTGTCATAGGCTTCCCATAAATCATCTGCAACATTATCACTTGCCATGGGCGCAATTAAAATCATTCTTCAATGAGCTTAGTTTTGTTTACAATATAAACATGCCACAGTAAAATTGTTTGAGAGATGTGAAAATATATAAATATTTTAGCATATAAGTGAACTATTTTTTAAAATGTTTTCTGAAATCATTTTTTTTTTTAAATTGCCATGAAATGAGAGTGGTGAGATGAAGACTATTGTTTAAATAAACAAATTCAGAAGACTTCAGTTAAAATTATTTTTTAAAATAATTAATTTAAAAAACTCTTCCTCAGCAAGAACTACTTGAACATTCCAAACTACGAGTGCTCCAACTCACCAGACAACTGAATGAACAGAAGGAAGAAAAGAACAACATGGAGCAGCAGGGCTCGCAGGTTGAAGAATTGAAGAAAATAATTATGGAGGACAGGAAAACAATCAATGCCCTCAAACAGTCTTGTTCTGTGAGTTCTTACTGTTAGAAAATTCAGAAATTGATGTTTTTTCTAAATTAAAAATATTTTTTTCTGCTTTTTAAAAAATTTCAAAATAAAAAAAAATACCGTTTTTTTTTAAATCCCAGTTCATGGGATTTTCATGCAGCCTTACATGTCTGAATGGTCGTGGACAATTTTTTTGGGTATTACTGAGCTAATAAACAGGGATAATAAAGAATGAAATTTGTGATGTCTCAATTAGGAGTCAATATACATAAGATATTCCGTACCATATAATTTTAATTCTAAATGACCTCTTCCTTTTCAGGATAAGGACAGGCGCATAGAATTAATACAACATCGGAAGAAGCGGAGAAGATTAATGACACCCCCAGAAAAGGTATGGCTGACATGTTTAAAATAAATTCCCTCAACAACTTAGATGTGAAAAAAAAAATGTGGTTATGTGGAGATGCCTGTTGGCAATAACAATCAGAACCTGTATGACCATTGAAAGGATGTCACCAACGAAAGAAACCAAAAGGGTTTTGATAGTTTTTTAATATATTTCTAGGGATCATTAAAATCAGTAAGAGTAATGTTATAAGTGTTTCTATTTTAGAATTAGAGTCTCTTGCTCCACTGGAACAGAAATCCTTCCCTTACACGTATTAAAAATATGTGACTCTCCATTTGAGCCAAATAATGAAAACTTGAAACATTTAAATAGAATAAAGGGGCAAAGTGTTTTGCTTTCAGTTTTCTGGGAGATAAGGTTCGCTGTATCAATATTATTTGATTCAGTTCAATTCCTTGATAAGATCAGTAACAACAAAGAATATATTTGTTATTACTTTGTAAAGCTTAATCAACTGTTTGCTTTGTCAATAGAATATTGGCATCAAGGAAACATTTTTTGGATATGATGAGGATAACAAATCCATGGATTCAGATGTTTCCATTTCTTCTGTGTCACACAGCACCATATCAGATGATGATGCCTGGGATGAAGTGGTGAGTTCTGTTATGATGAAATAAATAACAATTTAATAAGAAATTACATAACTTTCAGAGACATTCTAAGCTACCAGGAAACTTGCAAAGCCATCAAAATAGCTGCATTATAGAAACATTTATTCTTAGTAATCTTTAGAACACTGCTAGGTGGTTACACGCTGCAAATGCCAAGCCACTGTCATCACCTAAATCATTTGCTACAATTATTTGCCGGGCTGCTCATTGGCCAGCTTATTGTTAACAGCCATTATCAACCTATTTAACAGAATCATTCAGGCATCATTTCTCCTGTGCATAGTTGAGCATTCTGGTTCAGAGTTAAGAAATTGCTCATTATTTAAAACCATGTTTTTTCTCTCTCAGATGTCTAGAGAGGAAACAGAGAGAAACTATCAAAGGCTAATGATGGAGCAATTACAGCTGCAGAAGTCTCATGCACTATTACAAAAACAAACAGATAACATTCAAGACCCTCAGAGAGAAGCCATGGTAATCTATTTTTATTTATTTTTTTATTATATGAACTATCCTATTTTTATTTTAAACTTGTTTTTACCTTAACAAACAGGAAAAATAGAAAATTAAACTTTAAAAAAAAAAATTCAGTTAGTCAATTTAGAGACATGTACGAAAAAATTCAAAGTAAGAAGTAATGAATGCAATCTTTATTCCACAGTCTAAAATGGCCTTACAGAATGATCTGTATAATGCACAGTGCAGAATTGAGAAGTTGGAACAACTAATTAATGAAATAGGAGAGGTAACTCTCTTTAATAATATTTTAACAGGTTAATATTTGTGGATAACAAAATAAATAAGAAATCTTGAGATTAGATTAACCAGAAGTTTTAGCTAATTTAAACTAAGAGAAAAAAAAAAAAAAAAATTACATGTGAATTATTTTTGTCCAGGGTGAAGTTATGATGCTTTTGAAAGAAAGAGAAACAATGCTAGCTAATAACAGAGAAGCCACTGAAAAAGTAAGTGTATAACCATATAGGTGAGTAAAATTATATCAGGTAGTTAACTAATTTCAATACACAAGCTCTATTAAATCTGTAATGGTTTTAAATTTAAAAAAAATCTTATTGAGACCTTTAAAGTCCAAAATCACTGAAAATATTTTGGTTCACTCAACCCATCAAAATTAATTAACTCATCACCATAAGTATTTCATTCTATATGATATTGATATTTGCGTGAGCTAAAATTTTATTTATTTAATAAAAAAAAATGAATAAATGCATTATTTATATTTGAAAAGTTTTGCCTACATTTTTTAAACTGCAAAACACTTTTTTGTCAAGCTATGTTAAACTGTACCATTTGTAGTTTTGGGTAGTTTTGCAGCCCATAGCCAATAAAATTCAGTAATGGAAAATGCTTATGCTGTCCTTGATGCACCAAGCACATTCTCATTTTGTTTAAGAGTTAATCCAAGGCAGATTTTCTCCAATCCCATCCTATAAAACACTTAACTGGGTTTATCACCAACATATTATACTTTATAAACCTTTAGGCTTGCTTTTGGGAGAGCCAAAGTAGGCGATTACAACATGAGTTGAATAAAGCTATGGAGAGGAGTGAAGATCTTGAATTCCAGCTAATGGAACTGGAAAATACAGAGGCTGAAGATGATAGTCTGGTAAGGAAAGTGTTAACTTTATTTCATTGTGTTTTATATTTTGATCGTTATATCCATGTTTGTCTTTTTTTTTAAAGTTATGAAAGTTATGAAAACTACAATATTGAACTATTTTTTGTTTAAAAAAATAGGGCAACAGAAAATACCCTGCATTTTTAGCAAAATGTTTTTTAATTTATATTTCATAAATATTCCTTTTTAAGGTTACATTCTGTAAATTCATCGACAATTTCATTTCCTAACTTGAACATATTCATGGATGATTTACTACTGAGTTTTAGTTGTCTTTTCATATGTTTTATCAATCTCAAATGGAAAAGTCAGGAAAATTGTTCAGTAAACTTTTATCTTGAAAATTAAATATTTTTTTCACTTATCCAGTTGACTTCATTTGAGTTGAGTAAAGTGTCTCACAAATAATATATCGCAAATAAAACAAAATCCTCAAATAAACTTCATCCCAATGTCACGCTGTTCTTAAATATTCATTTAAAAAAAAATAAATAAAATATCAGTCCGAAATAAAATAGATAACTGCAATTTTTCTGAGTGGCTATTAGTATTTAATAATATAAATTTAGCAATAACGTTTCTAATGATTGCATTGAATTCAAGGGGACATCACAAGGCCGAGAAAAATATATTATTTAAAGCAGTGTCTTCCCCTTAGGTCATAGGTTTCATACACCTGTGAAATGAAATTCGCAGAGAGATTGTGCCCGTTTTTTTTTATAAGGTCGAGTAAACAGTTGTCCCCAAAGGGTTGTTTAAATTCCTGAAAACCGGTAGTGTGTGACACGAGCCTGGGTAATATTACTATGGATTACGAAGTATTAAATTCTAGCGTGTGTACTGTGTAGGTGTAGTGTTAGGGGTCGCTCTATCGGGCGTTGGCGCATAAAATAGGTAAAAATGTGTTTTCTGATTTCCTGGTGTCTAAAGTTGTAACTTGTTTGGTGGGCCCAACTTGCCCTAGGCCCTAAAAACTATGACTTCAGCATCGAGTGGGTGTGTTAAACATAAACTAAAAGTCAGTTTTTTCTAGTGGTGGAGTTTTTTCTGTTTAAACTTTCAAAAAGGAATAATTTTTGGAGATCATGCTTTTGCATATCAACTATCAACTCAAGTCATCTCTACGTTAAAACCAGAATTTGGTTGATGAAGATTTAAGTGAGTTTTGATCATTTTTTATTAGATTTTATTAATATCTAGGACTATAAAATAATAATAAAATATTTAAAATATATTAGCCTATATCTTTTCTCAAAATAACAATATTCTACAGACTACAGTCATGAGTCATAGACATATAGGCATATAGGCCTCCTATTTATTAATAAAATACAAACATAGAATAGAAATAGAATAAAACTCACCTGTAGAGTTGCCGGTGCTATGAATATGCACCAGTGATTATCAAGGGTTGGTCCATAGTATTGGTCCATAGTCAGTCAGTCATAGACATTTCTTGCCTAGGCTAATGTTAAGGATGGCTGTCACAGCGTCTTTTGGGTGTTTAACTGTTTATTATAATTATAGTTGCAGTGATTTAATTTAGGGTTTAGGTTAGGCATAGGGATCTATTTAGGGTTCAGGTTAGGCATAGGGATCGATTTAGGGATACATTCGTGAAATTCGATAAAATAGTGGCAGTCGTCCTTAACATTTACCCTTGCCTATCTGCTAATTTCAAATAGTTAATTGTACTTTCAAATTTAAATAATGGGGGGGGGGGGGGGGGGGGGGGGGGGG
>CAXITT010000152.1:1062201-1135684 GCA_964033795.1 Lymnaea stagnalis | reverse complement strand
GGGTTGTGTTTGGAGGGGGGATCTTCCTAATTAGCATGATATGATATCATTTTTGGTTAATGAATGGATGGTCACTAATCCAAATAAACCAACAATAACAATAAATTGTAATCATGGTGTGAATAATTGCCTCATTACCACTATAATCTACTGTGGATTCAGCAACAATTAGCAGTTGCCTGATTTCATTGCTCAACTCTTCTAATATTAAGATGGATTAGTTTAGAATTTGCAAAGGAGTAATGCATGATTTTATGTTATAATTTGTTATAATGAATGAATTACATTTTATTTTTAAAAGAGAATTAATGTATTTTACACTGAAAATTGTTTCAGTTTCAGTTTTATTAATGAGAATGTCCTGTAAATTGCTTAACATGCCACAGCTATTATTAAATCAGAAATGGCTTTATGTTTTTACATTGCTATTATGGCATATAGCAATATATGATTATGTGGTAAACAGTGTTTCTTTCAAGCATGTTTTTGTGGGGGGGGGGGGGGCAAGTTGGCAAGTAAACCCAAACCCCCACCCCCAAAAAAAATTTTAACAAAAATAAAAAAAAAATATTTTTTTTAAAAAAACAAATAAATTGTCATTTTTATAACCTTTTTTTAAAAATTTTCTTTCAAGCATGGTTTTGTGGGGGGGGGGGGGCAAGTTAGCAAGTCAACCCAAACCCTCACCCCCAAGAAAAATTTGTACAATAATGAAAATAAAATATATTTTTTGAAAAAACGACTGAATTGTCATTTTTATAACCCTTTTTTAAAAGAATAGTAACTGGTGCCTTTAACCGATAATTACTGGAACCTATGGAATATCGCTGTGCTCGATACATTTATAGATCTGTATGCTGATGATATGTTTGATGATCCGTATATTTAATAATAATCTTGTTAGAGGCTTACACTATTCGATTATAAAAATTGTACTGTGTCGAAAATTGGCCACTCCTGATTATAAGCCGAAGATTTAATTCCCCTTGTTTGCATATATCTGTATTTTTATTTATTTATTGCAACTTCACGAGTTTATGAGTTAAATAACACTGTATTAAACTACATTTGCATCAATATAAAGGTCTATAATTTTAATATAGTTCTTGCTAAGCACCAAACATGTTCATGTTTTTTGTACTAGTTTAGAAAAAATTCTTCTTTCTAAAACGTCAATTAAAAAAGATACTCTATGGATTTGGTTAAAAAAAATGTGTTAAAGTATATTGAAGGGGCAATTTGCAATTTATCTAAAGATAATTTGAAATTCTTTTATACTTAATCTTACTTTTGTAACAAAGAGAAATTGCAATACGTTCAACATAGGACAGTGATTATCAATCATGCATTTAAAGGGGCTTTATGAAGTTTAGCTCATATATGATTTATTAGACCTAACAATGCACAATTCATTTCTGAATATTCTTACTTAACTAATTTATTTTTAAATTTAACCTTCTAGTAACCTATTTTAGGAGATCTGAAAGGTTGTTTTCTTTTTTAAAGCTAATCAATATTGTTGTTCCTGAGGCTGCAACACATCATTAAATTATGATATAGAAGTATATATTGTGTTAAAGGAAAAAAAAAAATCTATTAAAGTTTAATCAATCAGCCAATGCCAATGTTTCTAAACCTTTTTTTTTTTTATTTTGCTCATGGCACTTAGAACATTTTGTTTTTACCTCCATGGAGAACATTTTTTTTTACCTCCATGGTATTCTGCTCTGTTATTGATTTTTTTAAAAAAAGCTTCTCTTTTTATGTAAATAAAGTTGTATTTTTTAAATTTTCTTGGCCTCAAAGAAATATCCTATGGCCCCCTGTGGCACAGGATGACTCATGATGAAAAGCGCTGAATCGTACAACATATTGAGTAAATTGTTTAATTGCTCAAAATGTGTCATTCTGTAAATATATTTTATTTTGACGTTTCCCCACTGTGCCAACAAGCACAGCATAGAAAATATTTATAGAGTATAACTGTCATATTGTCAGCTTTTGGAAGGTTGAACTTTAGGAGTTACAAAAATAATGAGAAAAATACCATTATCAAAACCTCATCAAGATGGAGGAAAATAAACTTTCAAATATTGTCTATTTCTTTCCATTGAGCCTGTCAGTCTGCCAACTTGCATTGTTTAATCTGGCCAAGTATACAAGTGCTGCTTTTTAGAATGTTAAGGAGATTTTTTGACAGGAAGGGTTTAAAGCCTTCAAAGAAAAGTTGCTGAGAGTAGCTTCTGAGATTTGCCAGACAGGATTTTAAAGCCATACAAAAAAAAGTATCAGCTACATTCTTGTTGAAACAGTGGTTCACAAACAGAAATCTGCTGGCTAGCCAGAGGAGCATGCAATGTTGATTTATTTTTAGATCACTGGGCTTCATAATTAGTGGGTTGTTATTTGATTTTTGGATTACTCTACTGAACTGGAGATTTCTCAACAAAATGAAAGTGTAAGTTTAAACTAGTATTTAATTAATATGCTATTTAAATGGTATGATGGAAGAGGTAAACTGCTTTAAATTAATCTTTTTTTTTTTGTGCAAGTAGCTTCACGCACTTGCCCTTGTGTTTTGCTATTGAAATTATTTTAAATTTCTTTTTACAATAATTATTAAACCTTAGCCCTTTCTTGAAAAAAAGAAAACTGATAAAGCAGACTATTAATTTCCCCACATAAATAATTATAAGTTTAAGAAATTTTGTATCATTCTTTAAAATAATTATTTTCCACTTAAATGTTATGGAAGAAATTGTTGTATTAACATAATAAAAACTTGTTTCTTCTGTACCCTATGTTTTATTTAATATCTTTATTAATATATATTATGTATACAAGTTGTTTAACTGAGATAAAAAGACTAAAAGCTTTTATTTTAGTTGTCTTGGTATCTGAATATGTTCCCGGGTTTAAAGGCCTTTTAAAAGTAATGATATCAAAAGCAATAAATTCCTTTAAGTTACTAGTCTAACTTTTTCACAAAATAATTGATTTTTTTTTTGGTCCAGCCATTTTTTAAAAGGAGGTTTAAGTGTGATTAAGGATCCAAGTATTAGTAATAGATTAAAGATTTGGCCTCACCCTATCATCCCTCAGCAATGGACTGATCAGTTTTATTTTTTGCCTAAGGCAAAGACCCTACTTAATCTCTTGAGAAACTAATGCAGTAGTGTGTTTAGTTAATACCCTTTGTTTAAATTTTTGTTGTATTAATTATCAAATACAAAGTTAAATGATGATGATTTAATCAGGGTAAAACTTGTTCAGAGTGAATATGGGCTTCTTTATACATTTATTACATAAAATTAAAGTTATGCTTTCTCTCCTTTATGTTATAATATGTTAAGGAAATTTTAGACTTACTGAAAAAATTCTAAACCATGCGTTACATATTTGTCATTAATCTTTTTTGTTTGTTTGTTGTTTTTTTTAAATGTGAAAACTTTTAAAGCAATATTGTGAAACAGTTAAAGGTAACGCGAAGTGTTTCACCTGGTTATTGATATAAGCAGACAGAGTTTTTGATGAATCACTTCAAAGATCCTGGACTATTTCTTAAATGTGCCTCTAAATCAGTCAAGTGAAACTGTCAGGAGATGTGCATTGGTGATTTGAATAGCCATTTTATGTAATGGTTTGATTCTTTGCACAGGGGTTAATATCCTTATGCTATAAGTGTGCCATTAATTTTGTTTCACTCCTTTTTTGTTTTTTTTATTTTTTTTACAAAAAAGCACCTGTTCCTTGCTGTTTTCATTTAAATTTCCTGTAAATGATTTTCATTGCAGTTTTACAGTTTTTATGTTAACCAGTAAATGTTGAAAACATTAGCAGCATTAGCGCTCATTAGCTATTTTCTTCTCTTTTAAAAATGTGTGGTTGTCATGGAATTATAAACTGAAAAATCAAAATGTTCACTACTAAATTGAATGACAGCAATATGTGAGCTTATTTTAAAATGAGTATTTAATAATAATTTAAAAAATCATTGATAAAACTTATGTTCACCATAGCCATGAATGTGCTCATTGTTTTATTCCATTAGCACCATAGTGGGTTCCACATTCCACTAAGCATTATGAAGCCACTAAGCTGACAGAAGTATCTGATATTAAGACAGTTCCATTGATTTTTGTGTGGCTACATTCCTGTGGAGTTCCATTTAGTTTTTGATCAAAGGGACAAAAATTAGTATTTCTTGAGTGTTGAGTTTAAATGTTTTTTCTTTACACATTGAAAACTTTAATTTTGTTTCATTCATGAGTTTCATAGAGCAGTCAGAGTTTTTTTTATAGTGGTGTTTAATCTTATTGTTAGTATATGCATTAGTACAAAAAAATTTGTTATATTTAAATATCTCATTACTTTTTAGTTTTTGTTATTTTTATAATACATATAAATCTCTTATGTCAAGTTGACTTTTATGAATCATGGCCTTGTTTTTGACATTTTATTTACACAAAGATTGTGGGTGCTATAAAAGAAAAGGTATGCATAGAATGTCAAGATCTGGTTAAGTCAGCTCCTACTGGTTGTGTTGTCTGGTACTAAATATGGATGTGTTCCCTCTTATTAAAAAAAAAAGAAACAAAAACCTTTGAGGAAAAAGTAATTAATTTACATGTGCATGAATCATGTCTCTCTTCACGTTACACAAGAACCTGTATTTCATGACGCTGCTAAAGAAACATTGATGAAACTATTTAGCTTATTAGCTCAACCCATTAGACAATTAAATACCTTGCCAAGTGTCTGTGAAGCAAATCAGCACACCATTGTGTGCCCATGTCATGTGGGTTTTCCATTGTGTTTTGAAGCCACTGTTCTAGGTGACAACTTTTAGGACTGCCAAAAAGACAGATTTGTGTTTTATAAAATTCATTTCCTTTTGATGGCATAGACTGTAATTATTGTTGATATAAGAATTTTTAAATGTTAATGTGTATTTTTAAAACAAGAGGAAACTAGGTCTTAATTTAAACATAAGTTTTTAATCAACAATGTTTGTATTACATGTTACCCAGCATTCCATTTGACTTGGTTATTTAAAATAAAATTAAACAAAACTGTGTTATAGGTAACGATAAGTAGCCTCCAAACTGAATGATAGAGGGTGTAATTTTCTCATCCATCTTTTTATCTTCTACATGCACAATTTCAAACCTGTGCTAAAAAAGTTTTGAACATTAATTTTTTTTTTGAAGTGTATTTTAAATTGTATGCTCTCCAAAAATATTTCTGTAAATGAGAATACCCTGACTGTATATTGAACTGTTGGTAACAGATAACCATATCCACTGCATTTATACCCTGTTATCTGTGAACAGTTAGTTATAATTGGGATAATCAACAAAGTCTTGTGTGTGTGTGCGCGCGGGGTGCATCTGTCTGTCTGTGTGTCTATCTGTCTTGATTAACCTGTTCATCTCACAAGTGTTAAAAACAGGGCATTAGTTAAAGTTAAAACTTTAGACTTTAAGTGAAACATAAATAAAAATAAAAATTAATATATGAAGAATAGAAGTGGTTTCCTAATTTCAATTGGCATGTGTATGGATCTAATAAAAAGCTATTTTAGCTTTATAATAAATCTTCCTTCCCCCCCTCCCTCCCCCTCTCTCTCTCTCTCTCTCTCTCTCTCTCTCTTATTGTAAATGTTCTCAAACCACCTAATTAAATAAGGTGTTAGGTAAAGATGTGTCATACTTACCCCTACCATATCCACTGGTTTAAATTTAGAACTGCCTCCAGCTAGGCCAGCTGATCAGGGGGGTTTCTGTTTGCCTGTGGGGTGTCCCCCCCCCCCCCCCCCCCCCCCCCCCCAATATTGACTATGCTGCAGTAGACACCTCATGACTTAAAGTTTGTTCTCTGTGTACTTTTAAAGTTTTTTTTTTCAACACATGCCATTCAGCTTGTGGCATCCCTGTCCTGTGTAGAAGTCCTGATATTTCATAGAGGTGCTCGATTTAGATGAAATCTTTAAACAACTGACATTAATGTTTTTCATGTGCACTGTGTTTTTATCAATTTTGCTAAATTTTAGTGCAAACAATTGAGATTTTTATTTAATTAGCAAATTAATTTCTTCTGTGTGCAGAACTTCTGCATATACAGTTAAATTGTCACAATGTCTTCTCCAAGTTTTCTTATTTACATAAGGACAGTCTGGTTTCCTGGTCTCCTCATGTCCAGCTGACATAAAAACTGACATGCCATAAGTCAAGGGCCATAAAATCTGTCATCATCCATGGCCAGAGATACACATTTATATGTCAAGTTTAGCTGAGGTGTTTAG
The DNA here is from genome assembly GCA_964033795.1 of Lymnaea stagnalis. Lineage (NCBI taxonomy): Eukaryota > Metazoa > Mollusca > Gastropoda > Lymnaeidae > Lymnaea > Lymnaea stagnalis. The sequence continues at coordinate 1,129,380 of CAXITT010000152.1, read as the reverse complement.
GAGACTGGGTTTGTAATGGACAATTTCACTCAAGCAAATAGTAACATTTCATTCTGTCATTAATGTCAGTGTCACAAAACCTGATATGAGTCTCGATTCTGTCTTTAATAGAGAGTTTCTTTCAAAGTTGATTTCAACAAACTTCTTGAGCCACTGGACAAGTTTTCATTTGATATTACAAACATGTGATATTTATAGACCTATTACATTGTTATTTTATTGAATGTAACTTTAAAAAAAAAGCTATATATTTTTTATATGTAAATGTAATGCATGTGTGTAAAATTACAAAATTATTATTTGAATGAGTAAAAATATCCTATTTGTAAGGTTATATTTTATGTACATTTCATCAACAATTTCCTTTCTTAACCTAGTCATAAAAAAATATATTACTGATGTTTATTTGTCAAATGCCTTATGTTTTATCAATATCATTGGGAGGAGAGAAGTATGTCTGTTAAACCAAATGTTAACATTTTATTGAAAAAAATATCTTCTTGTCACATTATCAATTTTATCCCCCCAGTTCACTATCATGAATCCTTCAATGGGTGAGAACCAAGCACCTGTTTAAAAAAATACTACAAGGGGATGTGTATTACCCTAATGAAAGGGCCCATTTTTTTTTGTTCCTTTTTTTTTTTTTTGTAGTGGGTGATCCAACAAATGTTGACACAATAACATTCTTTAGCTGAAACTTTTCTGTCTGTGTTTCCCAAAGCCAAAACCGAACAGTTTATTCAGAATATTTTTTTCAACCAGTGCTTTGATATTAACCAGAATATGTGATTGGCTTATTTTATTGTAAATTTTAAATTTCTTTTTATTTTGGGGGATTGGTGTGGGGGGGGGGTTGTTATTGGTAGATGTGAAATGTGTGATATCGTTGTTGATGTAAAATTAATCTGATTTACCTTTTTATTCTTCTGCCGAATTTAAAGTTTGGTTTTATTTTTCTCTTGCCACAAGCTGCCAAAAACATTGGATAGGATTAACAATTATTAATACTTTCAGACCTGTTTACTCTACGATTTTGGCGTACAGTGTATAATATTTAGGTGTATACATTATATAAACTGTATGTCAATTTTCTTACTATTAAGATAATGTATTGAACGATTTTGTGTTGATATTGTACAATTTTAAGAGTTTGAGGGTAAACAGGTCTGTACTTCTAATTTTCTCCTAGCTCTGCAATGTCTTAGAATTGTTGTCTTATTGATAGCAGTCCACTAACAAGTGATCCTATTCCTGTTTGATGCACCATCTCAATTATTTATATCTCCTTTAATTAAAAAAAATAAAATATTAAATATTTCAGAGTTCATCATGCGAAGGCAGCATTCATGGGGTGGAGATTTTAGACCATGAGCTTATAGAGAGCCTAGCTGGGAGTGCAAGTGGCCTGCAAGGAACACAGCAAGAGATGGAGCAACTCCGCAAAGACGTTGCTCTTCTAGTCAAAGGGAGGGAAGGCGATGCTTTACTGAAAAAATTTGATAAAGTAAAGGAGGATAACAAGGTAACACTGAAACATCCTAAACTTTAAATGTGATATAAACACATTTAATAGCCCTTTGGGTTTCAATGAGAAAACAAAACAACACATAAATATTGGCATCATTAGCATAAAACATTTAGAGTAATCAATGATACCACATGGCTTATAGCCATTCAAATTATACCTGGTAAATTTATATCAGAAAAGAAAATTTGTTTTAAATTAGTTGTAGAATTTCATCTCATACTAGAAAATCATATAAGTCTTTTTTTTTAAATTGTACATTTGTTGGAATAGACATTCTGTGTATCTGCTTTATTTGTAAAATATCCTCACCTCAACGCCCAATCTAAATTTTTTTTAAATTGTCTGTTGTATGGTTCATTGTGGCACAAATGATAAGTCTTAAGTTATTTTTTTTTTATTTTTTTTTTCTTTAAAAAAATTATTTTGATTAAGTTTTTTTTGTTCTCTTTATTTTGAGTCAGTTTTAATTAAAATGTCTCTCTTTTTTTACAACAGAAACATGCTGATTCTTTGGAAAGCATGGCCCATGAGCTGCAGATGAAAGTTATTACGCTTCAGAAAGAGAAAGATTCTCTTCATGATCAGCTCAGCCATAAGGGCCAGAAACCTGGCAAAGCTGATCAGTCTTCTTCATTTACTTCTTCAAATGCTGCTGCCAGAGAGAAACAAGAAAATTTGGAACTTAAGGTGGGGCATTGTTGTACAAAAACTGCTTTTTTTTTTTTTCCACACTTAAATTTATCATTTTTTGTTGTTATTTCTTTCTTTTATCTTTTAGTCCTTTGTCAACTTTTGTTTATTATTTCAGTTAACCAAGATATTGTAGTAGAGAATATTTTTGAATAATTTTTAAAATACATTTCATATGCCTCTTTTTTTAATGCCACCCAATGTTTGCTTAATCAAGCTACTGTCAAACCTAAAAATTTGTTTTTAAACTTTATATGGGATTAAATGAATATATTATAAATTTGAGCATGTTAGATATGAAGAAAATTACCATAATATTCATTTTTTTCTCTTAAGTATCAAGAATTTCAAAACATTTGGTCAATGGCCTAACATTCATTAAATATCATATCTTAGGGGTGATATCTCCTAATTTTGTTGGCTCCATATTGCATGTATATGTTGAGGGAACTACGATGATAAATTATTTACTATCATTTATTGAGTATAATCCTTAAAGCAAAGCTTTTCGTCTATGTGTTTATCCAGTATACCCTTTCAGTTTTTTAAGACAAGTTATTTATTTGCTATTTAGAAAAATACTTTTAATACTTTTAAACAAATTGAAGTTGCTAACAGTCTATTTTCATTTAAAAGCACACCATTTAGTATAATGCTTGTACAAAATAAATCAGCTTAGAAGCAAATTAATATAGAAAATTGCTTTCTCTATTATGTCATACAAAATAATTTTGAACACTATGTAGTATAAGAAAAAAATTAAAGCTTAAATTAATTTAAAGCTTTTTAAAACTGTAGCTGTTCCTAATTTACATTTATTAAATCCAGTTAAATGGAAAAATTAATTCTGTTTTTTTTACTCTACAGCTAGAGGTCATAGTCTTAGTTTGGCTTTCCAATGATTTCTTTAAAATAAACATTTCACATCCAAATTCTGTAAAATTGTTAATATATTTTATCTCTTTGCTAACTTTAATTGACAGTCTTCCTGTACAGATTCTCATTTTACACGTCTGTTTGTTCCATGCTTTGGTACATGATTATAATCTTTCATCCCTCGAACCATAATCTGATATTCCAGGCGGAACTTTCAAAGTTGATTAACTCTGAAAACAAACTTTTGGAAGAGCGCATCCACCTGCACGATGAATTGGAGGATTGGAAAACACAATATGAATACCTCAAGCAACAGCTAGATATTTTAACCCGAACCCAACAGGGCCAGCAACCATCTATGAAAAATGATCACTCATCCAGTCCAAACAATGATAGTTCATCATCATCCACCGCTACATTAGTTCGGACACCGTCCAAGGACAGGAAGTCTAAATCTCGAAGTGGAGATGATCCAACACAGACTAAACGCAGAAAGAGCAGTCAAGATGCATCACCGGATATGCAACCAAATAATTTACTGAGCTTTAAAAGTGTTGGAGATATTAAATCAGAACAAGGGCAGATCACGGCGAGGCATTTCAACAGTACAGAAAACATGCAAACAACTGTCAGTTTAGATGATATTGCAGAAGTTAAGCATAAGTTGAAAGCTCTAGAGATTGAGCTGGTGGAGTATAAGGAGGAAAACTACAACCTAAAGGATCAGTTGCTACAGTCGGCTCTTGAGAAAAGTTCAGAGGCCGAAGCCGATCAACAGATTTTATTAAACAAAGTGGAGATGCTGAAATCAGAGACTGAGCTCCTGAAAAGAGAAAATGTGGCACTGTCACAAAAACTGCAACAACGGATTGAGGAATTCCATGACGGCCAAGATGAGCTTAACCCAAGGGTCACAGAGCTTGAGGACTACTGCGAAGATCTTCAAGAAAGACTATACGCCGCTGAAGTGACCGAACGACAGATGAGGGAAAAACTGAAGCTGGTGGAAAGCAGCATTGACGAGGCTGAAAACAATGAGATGGCCATCAGGAAGAAGTATGAGCAGCTGCTGGCCAGGGAAGCGGAGGCCAAGAAACAAATCCGTGAGTTACAGAGGACAGGGCATGAGCTGAAGGACATTGTCCTAGACAAGGATTTTATGGAGCAAGCCCTGAGAGAAAAGGTACTTCTTCTGGTGGCACTTGTTTACATTAATGACTTGGCTTGTTGAGATGACTCTCACTGGAATTTTGGCATGTTGTTTTCTTATAAAAGTGTTGCCCTATGAATAGCCACTGACATGTTTGCCACGTGTGACACAAACTGATAATGTCATTCTTGAAATCTTATCACACTTTGTGAGTGTAACAAAAAATATATATATACAGTGCATTAACAAAGTATTTGTCTTTTTATGCTCTTGGCATGTTTTCCAAGTAGAACAGAAATCTGATGCATGAATTTTTTACAATCATCAAATAAGATCAAGTTATCAAATAAGATCAAGTTATCAAATAACTTATAAGTCAGTTTACTCTGTTAAAATTTCCTAGGGATAATGTCTCATGCAAATATATGATAACATTTCAACTGTTCCCAAGTGTAAAGAAATCAATACATCCAAATTCCAACAATTCTATTGTGTTGCATTAACTGTGCATGTGTTGATTTCTTGACATGTTGGTGGGTTCAACATTTTAATTAATAATAGGAAACTTTAAGATCCATGGGCACAATTTTATAGTCTTTTATTGTATTAGAGACCAGGTGATTGGGAACTACAATATGGTATAATCAATGTATGTGATTAGTTAATCAGTCTTCCAGCTTGGTTTGGCTAGCAGTATTTTGTGGATACAATTTTAAAATTTGGTAATTTTTGTTGTGGGGTGATTGCTGCCTAATCAAGATTAAGAGATTTCATTTATCTTTTTACACAACCCATCAATCTCCAACTAAAACAATCCTATTGCCAGAATCTTGTTATTTATCACTCTGTGCCTGTTTTAAAAAAGTCAATTTTTTAATCTTTTTTTAAAGTATTTTTTTAAGTTTACCTTATGTTTCTCCTTTGCAAATTTGTTTGAATACAAATTTATTTAAAAGTAAACACTTTTTAACTCTCTGCTCCATTAAATCTAATTCACTAAGATTTCAAACAAATTTTCACCAAAAGTAATTATGGTAAAATAGCTAAACATCCTTTTTTTCCTATTAAATTTGCACATGGACCTTTAGTGGCTAACCCATAGAAGATGCATTTCAAATATTTTACATTACAACTAAATACGTTTTAAAATAAGCTTTAATAGTAATTAGAATATATCCAATTTAATTTCCTCACCACCAAGTTATCCTGAGTAAGATCAATAGATGTACTAATCAATAGATGTACTAATCAATAGTTTTATGCTTTTAAAGTTAACATCTTTGTGATTTTTCTAGTTTTAGTGGTAATTTTTTTGTAAGTATATTTTGACATCATATTCTCCCATTTACTTTTTGTTCCCCCTCATTGATTGCTACATTGACCAATTATAATTATAAAATACTTCAGAAAATGAGGCAATTTAGGAAGAAATTTAGAAACTTGATATTTACTGACATTTTTAATTTGGAAAGTGTTTTAATTTTAAAAATTTGAACTAGTTTATTTTACTTAAATAATACATAATAAAATAGTGATAATTTGTTTAAGCTTTTGTCTTCTTCATAAAGGTGTATAGAAAATAATAAAATAATTTTAAAATGTTATTTTTTGATTGAAAAATATTTATAGGTATTTTGCTAACTTTTAATTTAAAAAAAAAAAAAAAATCCACATACAGCCATGCTCCTCAAATAAAAAACTAAACTGTGACTGTCCAAATATTTTTATGAATAGGTTGATTTCTTACAAAAGTGTGAAGCTGCTTCAGTTAAGAGGATTGAGGAACTCGAGGCCATAGAGCAAGACCTGCGTGAACAGCTTGCGTCAAAGTCTGACCCCAGGTGCCAACGAGAGCTCAACAAAATCCAGGAATTAAAACATCAGATCACATTTTTGGAAACTGACAACAAGGCGCTCTCATCTCGTGTGGCAGAACTAGAGGAGAATGAGGAGACCCTCAGGGAGAATTGGCGCCGTGTAGCAGATGAGGACTTCAATAGGACACAGTCTTTAGAAGAAAAGGTAACTAACCAGGAAACAGCACAATTATTGGTAGAATAATTGACTTATTTGTACATTTGTACACACAAAAAAAGTAACAAACTTTAAAAAAAATAAAATTACCACAGTCTTATCATATGGTGACCAACTTGAAGAGGGCATAATCATAAAGTTTAAAATTCTTGATCCCATCCCAACCAGCCCCTTGTGTTTATCTTGCTTCAAACTAGATAACTTAAAATAATGGTAATATATATTTTGTCACACGTTTATCACAAACAGCCTATTTAAAAATAATGCACTTGCCAATTTAGTGTTAAGCCCATTCTTCAAACCATTACATATTAGGTGAAAATGCTGGAGGTCATGAACAGAGAGCTGAAAGCCAAACTGGCAGATGCCCAGGAGTATTTTGTGATCAACTCGGTCTCCCCCTCTGAAAACTCCCTTGCTGCTGAACTTGCTCAGTCTCAGTCCAAAGTCCACCATGATGTACCCCCTGCCCGCTCTGCCGTTGACTCTGTGGATGGGTTGTCAAGAGGCGACAGTATTGAGAAGCTTAAGTCTGACCCAGAGAAGAAAAATCTGGTGGAGAAACTCATCAAACTTGAGAGGCAGCTGAGTGATGTGTCTGAGAAGAAAAACTCCAAGATTGAGGCTCTCCAGGAGAAGATTGTGAGCCAGAAGGTGAGACATTGTCAATTTTTAATCAAATCTGTACCCAGCAAAACGTTTGGCAATAAAAGTGATGAGATAAACATGTAAGGGACGTATGGCATTTTTTGAACTTGAAATGGCAAAATGTGCATAGGTCTGTTCATTCTTTTTAAGATCTGATATATCTATATATGTATTAGTGTTATAATTAAAGAAGTGTACAAATAATTAAGTTTATAAATTTAAAGAAGGATCAGACTATTTAAGACTCCATCTGTACACATTTAATCAGTTTGTGGTTTTGGTGGTTTTGGTTTTTTAATTTGGGTTTTGTTTAGGAAAAAAAAAAGGTGGGGGGGGGGGGGGGGTTGTTTCCAATACTGAATTTAACATTTGCTTTCAATGGTGTAAGATCATTGTTTGCTAATGGGAATTTAGTATCAGACACGCCTTCTCAAAATTCTGTTGACTACTGAGATGTTCATTCCGTTGTGCAGGAAACAGAGATAAAGCTGAGCGAGACAATATCAGAGATGGAGATGACTGAAAGAGAGTTGAGAGCCAAGCTGGCTCTGTACGAGAGTTCAGAGGTCACTGTGGAAAAGATGCTGAAATATCAGAGCAAGATCGAGGAACTGAGAACATCTCAAGTAAGATGATGGCATTTTTGCTTATCTGTGTCTGTCCACTGGCACCTCATGAGGGCTGCACTATTCTAAGAATATCTCAACTATTATATATACAGCTTACAGCTTATTAGTAGTTACATTATGTCAAACAAACACCTTTACTTGTTCATTACATGATATGGTTGCTGTGCAGGTAAGTTGTGATTAGAAAAAAGTGGATATATTTTAGCTAGTTTAAGTTTAGACATTCATGAAATAGTGCTCTGCATAAATAAGTATTAGAAAGTAAATCTTTAAACCAGGAATCTCTGCTGGATCAACTCGAAAGCATGGAAAACCAGGAGATGACACTGCAGGAAAAAATGCAGGAAATGGAAAGAACTTTACGCGGGAAGATCGTAACTTTAGAGGTAAGCTCTGTCGATGTACTTATGGCAGCTATTTAACACATTACTTTCACCAGCATATTGTTAGTCCTTGTGAAATATTACCTTTCAATTTTTTTTTGCTTAGTAAAACAATCTTGGATTAATGGAGACATTTATAATATTATTTTACCAGATTATGAATATAACACTCAAATTAAATTTATTTTCATAAGTTATGTTTCTGGACATGTAGGTTGAAATGAAAGGCTTCAAGCAAAGGGAATTGAAGAACGCAGCACGGATTCGGGAGCTAGAAAAACAAGAGAAAGACCTATCCGAAAGAGTTGCCCAGCAGGCCGAAAAGGAAAACAGCTTGTACGTGAAAATATCAGCTCTGATGGATGAATTGAAGAAAGCCAAGGAGGAAGTAGAAAATCTTAACAACCAATTGACTGGTAAGGAAGACAAGGTTCGTAAAGCGAAGCTGCTTGAGGTTCGGCTTTTAGAAATTGAGATGGAATACGCCAAAAAAGTCTCAGACATTAGCAGCAAGTTGCGTCACAAAGAGGAAGAGCTCCGCTTGAAGGAAGCTGCTCATGAGGAAGACCTTAATAATCTTCAGAATGAAATCGCAACTTTACAAAGTGAGCTCAATACAAGAGAATCTGAAAAAAATAGGCGGATTTCAATACTTGAGAAAATGTTTGCTCAGAAGGAGAAAGATTTGATGTCCAAAATAGATGTTCTCCAAGAGAACATGAAAGAATTGACCCATGAGAAAAGTATGTATGTTGCCCAGGTAAGACTGTTGGAAGAGAAAAACAATGATTTGGAAGGAAAAGACATTGGTTATGCCAAGGAAATGGATATATTGAGGGAAGAAGTTACTTCAATTAAAACAAGTGAAAAAGAATATGAGGAAAAAATTGCAGCTTTAGAAGAAAATCTTCAAAAAGAAAAGAAAAGAGCCGACGCATCTGAAAGGAAAATTGACCTTCTAGAAAAAGAACTTGCCAAAGAAAAAGAAAATGTTCTGTCCATCGAGGGGAAAATTAAAGGTTTAAAAGGAGATGTTGGGGAGAAGATGAAAACAATTGAGTCGAGTTTTATTGAGAAAGAAAGTGAATATGAGAAAGAGCTTCAGACACTACTGGATGAACTGGATGTGAAGAATGAAAGAGTAAAAGAGTTGGAAACGGAACTTGAAGGAAAAGTGAAGCGTGTGGATGAACTTGAGGCGGAATGCATGAAACTAAGATCACAGGCAGCTACTGGGGATCAAGATGCCAGGGGGAAGATTGAACAACTCGAACAAATTTTGTCTGAGAAGAATCTTAAGTTAGAAGAGTTTGAAAGGAATGTCACTGTGAGAGAGGAAGAGATGTCACGTTTAAAAGAGCAAGGTGCACAAGTTGATGAGCTGAAGAGGAAAGTTGTGTTTTTGAACACTCAGCTGCTACAAGAGGTGGCTGCTAGGGAACAAATTGAGGCAAACGTTGCCGAGTCTTCAGACAAGGATCAGACTTTGTCTTTACAGATAAACCAGCTGAAGAAAGAATCTGAGCAACAGAAGCAAAACCTCCTGGAAAAACTCAAAGAATTGGAAGCTAAGAACAAAGAGATTTGTGAAGTTAACCTTGAGCTCAGCAACCTGAGATACTCAAACAAAACTCTTCAGAACGAGTTTGAAAACTTGAGGGAAAAACTGCACGATACAGAGAACAATTTCAGGAAACAAATTTCAGATAAGGTGCTGGCCCTACAGCAAGCAGAAGCTAAAATTAAACATCTGAAATCAGAAATTTCTGAGCGAGATCGTGTTGTTCAGGATGCTGCTGAAAGGGAAAAGTTGCTTCAGAAACAACACACGGAACTGCTTCAGCAGGCTGAAGAGAAGGCTCAGAAAGATGTGATTGTAAAGGAGCACATGCAGAAGAGTGAGCATATGTTACAGCTGAAAGTACAAGAGCAAGAGAACAAAGAATCAGAGCTTAAGAAGCTCAGGAAGGACCTTGCAGAGAAAGTTCATCTTTTGGATAAATGTGCCACAGAAAAGCATGAAATGGAGGCTGAGATGCATAACTTGATTTCTCAGAAAAATGATCTGGACCAACAAGTTGCAGAGTTGACTCAAATGATGGAGAATCAGCGTTCAGAAGCCCAAGTGTACCAGAAGGATTTGTTCACTGCAAAGAAAGAAAAGGAGACAAGTCTTTCAGAAGTGCTGCTGTTGAGGAAACAGGTGGAAGAAAAGCATTCTGAAGTTGAAAAGCAAACGTCGGAGCGCTCCAACTCTCAGTCTCTGATCACAGCCAAACAGCAAGAGCTTGAACTGGCCAGAACAGAGTTGAAAAAATGCTTAGAAGAAATAGACCAGTACAAGAAGATCAGCACTCAGGAAAAACAACAAGTCCATGAACGGGACCAGGCTTACAGGAAAATGTCAGCAGATTTAGAAGAGCTGACTCTGCAGTTTGAGGAGCGAGACCAAGACTGCAAACACCTCAAGTTTAAAGTGGCTGATGTTGAACTCAAGCTGGTACAGGCTGAGAACAGGTACAGGGAGCTGGAGGCCAAGTGTGCAAGTCTGGAGATGCAGTTGGAGGAGAGATTCGCCCAAGCCCAAGAAGCTGAGAAAGTTATAAAACTTAAAGTGGAAGAATGCCAGACACTGGAGGCCAAGCTTGTCAATATGGAGAAGGAATACCAGTGGACTTCTACTCAGATGCATGAGGCGGAGAGAATCATCATGAGCAAAGATAAGGAATTCAGAGCAATGCAATCAAAGCTTGAGACGGTCAGTAAGGAATATGAACTCATTCAATTCAGCATGAAGCAGAAAGATTTAGAATGCCAAGAGGTCAAGTCGCATTTGGCATCATTAGAGAAAGAATACCAACATCTCAAGGCAGAGTCTGCTTCACTCCAACAAGCATACGATGAGGTACAGTCAGGGCAGCACGGCAGTCAGTTGGAAGTGAACCAACTGAGAGAGCAGGTTTTGCTGCAGCAGAAGAAACTGGAAGACACCAACAGTAAGCTGAAAGTTTCAGATGACTACCTGTTGGAGGCTGACAGCAGCTTCAGAAGTTTGGAACTCAAGTGTCAGGACACACAGACACAGCTAGTACTCAGGGAACAGCAAATACAAACCCTGGAGAAAAACTTGGTGGAAACGGAGAAAGAGTTGGAAAGTTTGAAGTCGAAACTCATTGACCACGAAAGGATCTTGTCAGAGACGAAGTCAAACTTGAAGAAAGCTGAAAACAATTTCAAAGAAAAATGTGGTCATTTTGAGATGATGAAAAGCACGGCCGAAAAATCAGATCTGCATCTGAAAAGCTGTGAGGACAGGTGCGATAAGCTCAAGGAAAAGCTGTCAACGGCAGAGAGTCACCTGTTGGAGAGTAGCCATCGCATCAGTGAACTCACAAACAAAATCTCCATTGTTGAAAATGCTCTAAAGGAGAAAGAGTCATTCTGCAGAGACTCCCAAAGTGGCTTTGACTCCTTGGAGCAACAGCATTTGGAGACCAAAATTGAATGTGAAAATCTCAAGTCCAAACTGAGCTACTTCCAGCAGATGTTGAGTCACTCACAGGCCACTTGTGCAGAACATGAGGAAAAAGTCAAAGAACTTGAGTATGCTTTAGGTCAATCTCAAAATATGCAAGTTCGTTCCAAAGAGAAGCTGTCAGAGAAAGAAACTGCATACAATGAACTTGTGTCCCATGTTGAACTTTTGCAAAAATCTAGTCAAGAAGCTAAAATGAGTGAAGAGAAATTGAAGGGTTTATTAAGTGAAAAAGAAAAGTTGGCTGCAGCCCTGCAGAAATATGAACAGAAATGTTCAGATCTTGAAAGTGAGTGCAGAAAAATACAAGAGGAAAAAGAGGCAAAAACTCTGGCAGTGAAAAGTTTAGAAGCCTCAAGGCTAGAGCTTTCAGGCACTCTTGAGAAGTTAGAAAAAGAGAATTTAAAATTAAAAGAAAAGTTAAAAGAGGCAGAGCAGCAATACAATTCAAGTGAAGACAACATTTCAGAGCTCGTGCAAACTAATCAAAACCTCTCTGGAAAACTGTACAAGCTTGAAGGGGCTCACAAGGAAACCCAAAAGACAATGGGTCTCCTAGAGGAGAAAATCATTCAGCTAACCAAAGAAAGGGATAATGCTTTTGGGCAGACGGGAAATCTTCAGCAGGCCATCAGACAGTTGGAGGAAGACAACAATAAAATAAAGAACAGTCTCAGGGACATCAGACAGCAGTCTGAGAACATGTCGGCCAATGTTGAAGACAGCAGATCTAGAGCCGATGAGTTGCTGAAACACAACGAACAAGTTCAGAAGCAATGTGAAACTCTGCAGAATGAGAAAAATAAACTCTTGATGTCGTTGGAGCAACAAGACATGCTGGCAAAACAAGAGCAGGAGAGTCTTCTGATGCAAGTGGAGCAATACAAGAAAGAACTGAAAGAGCTCATGAACAGTCTGGGGTTGATCAAATCAGAAGGTGCCTTACAACTAGAGAACTTTACCAAGCTCAACACTGAATATGCAATTATTCTAAACAAGTTTTCTGTGTCAGAAGGAGCCAATAAAGAGCTTGAACAAAACCTGGGGTTTGCTCAACATGAACTGTCAGAGATGAACAAAATTAAATCAGTATCTGATGCCAGACTGGTAGATGCTGAGTCTGAACTTGTTAAAATGACAGAAAAATTAGCAGCAGGCGAGGAGCTAACTCAGAAACTGCAGTCTGAAAATAAGTATTTGAAAGGTAGAGTTGTTGAACTTGAAAAAGATTGCAGTGATTTACACCAAAAATGTGAAACAAATGCAGGTAGTGATATTGTGAGTGAAGAGCAAATAACTGTGTCTGTAAGGCCAGGGTTGCACATGTTGCCTAGTGAAGGTAGATCCAATGAAGAGCTTCTTGCTACTAAATTGTCTAGCCTTGAGAGTCACCATGACGAAACTGTGGGTAAAATGGAGCAACTGTTACGACAAATTGAAAGTTACAAGACTTCGGATGCCTCAAATCAGGAGAAAATGAGGAGTTTGGAGAGAACTTTGAAAAGTTTGCGAGAGAGAGACAAGAAAATGTCAGACAGAGTGAATGAGCTTGAGGAGAAAGAGAGGCAGCTGCTGGAACAGATTGCTGATATAGAAGCCACCGTCATAGTGCCTCTAGAGACTGAGAATCAGGAGCTGAAAGATGAAATCAGTGTGCTGAGACAAGAGAGGGATGATGCGCAGGCCAATGTCAGCAAGTGGGGGGATGAGGATGTGGAGGGTGTCCACAAGTCTCTAGAAGACGCTTTACTTCAGAGAGAGGAGCTGGAGAGGAAAGTGACATTCTTATCAGAGGAGATCACAAAACTTGAGCTGGAGAGAGAAAGCTTCATGAAACAAATATCAGAACTGAAAGGGGCTGAGGGTGAATTCATGGACAAGGTGGAACTGCTGGAGGATGAGGTAGAAAGGCTGAGAAACTTGGAGCAGCAGAAATCTGTCGTGGAAGAAGCTGAAACTCGTCTGATGGATAGGGTGCTTGATTTGGAAGAAAGGGAGCAGATGCTGCTGGCAGAAATCAGTCAACTGAAAAAGAGGAACATGAAGACCGCCGGTGTGCAGACGGATGAAAATATGAACTCCTATGGGGAAATGATTGAAAAATGTGTTTACTTGGAACAGAAAAATGCAGTTTTGCAAGACGCTGAAGGTAGATACACGGATAAGATAATGGAGTTGGAGGAATTGCAAGAGAGATTGCAATCACAGATCAATATTTTGAGGACAAAGGCCATTGATCATACAGATAATCCTAGTGCTTCCATTGACAACTATGCAAGTTCTTTTACATCATCGAGTCAACATAGTCTTTCCTTTGCTAACAATGAAGAAACTGGTGCTAAATACAACTCTGTGGTGTCTATATCAACCGATACGTTTGATTTATTTTTACCTTCTGAGCAAACACTATCTCCTGATCAAATGTCATTTTACCTGAGCCAGCTTGAAAATCAAAACCAAAGTCTTGTCAATCAAAATGAAGAGAAGACAAAAAAACTACAATACCTCGAATCAAAGCTGGAACTCTTGCATGATTCAGAGGCCAAACTGATGGAGAATCTTGTTGGAAATCTTGATGGTACAGCAGGTGCATCAAACAGTGACTCTGAGTTACAGAGTAAAATAGACCATCTCGTTGAGGAAAATGAGTTTCTGGCACAAAATGTGGAAAACTATAAGAAGCTTTACAAAGAGGCCAAACAGAAGTGCAATGAGCTTCAGGACAGATTTATGGAAGACGGCTCGGTGTTACATGACCTCCATGAGGCTCAGTCAGAGCTCAAGGCCACTCAGAACATGGTGGAAGAGATCCAGTCTGAGTACGAAGACCAGCTTTCTGAAAAGGAACAGCAACTGGCCCAGCTGGACAGCCTCCTTAACCAAAGCAAGCAGAGGGAAGATGATTTACAAACCCAATTAGTTGTTCTCAAGCAGAATGGGGACATTCTGCAGAGAAGACTGGATCTTGCCCAGCAGGGCTTACCTCAGACATCCTCCACAGAGGAAGAGTTGCAGAAGTATGTTGATGAGTTGAAGGCCCTCCACGAGCAGAAAGAACAAGAGCTCAGACAACAGTTTGAGACATTCCATCAACGAGAGGTGGACTTCCAAAGCCAGCATCAGCAGCAAGGGGACAGACTAGAGGACCATATTAAAGATCTGCGCCGTCATGAGCATGATCTGCTTCTGCAAGTGGAGGCCTTGAAAGAAAGGGAGAAGGAGTTGAAAGAGGCCGTCAGTGCTGTGAGAGAGAATGAAGTGCTGGCCCTAAAGAAGGTGGATTCATTGAATAAGCAAGTTCAGGAACTCAAACTCCACGATCGCAGAGAGGAAGATTCTGTACAGTCTGACTCAGGATTATCAGCCGATGACCCTCGGGGGCGGTAAGTTCTTTATGTTTAACCCTGTTTCTCCTTATCAAACTCTCCATGCACCCAGTTTGATTTTATGGTCTTTAAACACAACTTGAAATTGCTTTGTCTTTTAAAAACACTCAGTATTTTTTGTTTCTTTTATTAGTGTGAGCCTCTGATTTGTATAGATCAGGCCTGCACGACTCAAAATGTAAGGTGGGCCGTAATACTTTAAGAAAAACGTGTGCGAGGCCGAACGAAAATAGGACCGGGGGGGGGGGAGGCTATTAAGAAGAAGAAAAAAATAATATTTTGGTTGCAAAGCAGGTGCTGGCGGGCCGCAGCCCGAGGGCCGTATGTTTTGCAGGCCTGTTATAGACTTATAGACCACTAATTCTTGCTTTGTGCCATGCCAGCAATGAAACACTCAGCATGTATTCAACACCAAATTTTTTGTCAACTGTCTAACGCCGCGCTCCGCAACCTTTTTCACCTCGTGCCCTCACAGAATCTCTTGGCGCAGCTAATACTGAATTAAATATAAGATGGAGCTATTTGACGTTGGGTATCTTTCTACCAAGCTGTGCCGCTTGTTCATGCTTGCCCAATACGATTTCGGTAGACAGACTTCAGATCATTCAAAAATGGTATGGGATCCCACTCTATCGCTCTGCATTATCTCACCTTATTTCTGTTCGACATAAACATCTCTGAGAATTACGTGCATCCTTGAACGCACTATCGGTTGTTGTTGTTGTTTTAAATGTATGACTATTTTTTTTAATAGGGAATAGTTTATTTTGTACAAATCTAATCCCCGATATCTGTGTTTGTTTTCTGACATTCTGAGTGTGTCTCAAATTTTGTCTCAAATTTTTTGTATGTTTGACATTCTGTATTTGTATGACATTACGTGTTTGACATTCAGTGTTTGTCTTAACAGCTTGGTCATAAACTAATTACTCCTCATCTATTTCATTAACGTGATTTTATTAAATGTTTAATTTTTCCATAAACTCTGCGTGTTCTCTCCTCTTTGAGCCATAATGCCGCGCGGCACACCTGGTAGCACATCGCGGCACACTAGTGTGTCGCGGCACACCGGTTGAGGAGCTCTGGACCTTGACACCGTCCTCACACATACTAGAAATGGAAATTTTCTCATGGGACTATAAAATAAAGAAATGTATTATTTGTGTTCACTGTTAAAAAGTACTTCACCTATAGAACAAGAAAAACAACCAAGATTAATGTAGTTTTCCCATAACATTTTTTTTTTTACATCAAAGTGTGATAGTTTTGATTGATTGCATGGGAAAGAAAAATACCTGGTTATTGATTAGACAGCGAGTCACCAAAAACACACCTACAGCTCCCTGTTAGCTCTCCTTTCCCTCTATCTCTCTCCTCTGCGATTCACCATGCCATGAGAGTGCTCTTTAAATATGCATGCATCTTCCTGGGGTTTAACTATATGTAGACGATGAAGTACTTGTAGGTTTCAGTGGTGCTGATGGTGGTTGCCAGTAAAGGCGTGGAAACAACGCTGGAGTGTACGTTAGTAACAGGGACTGGCTTATTGGATTGAAACATTTCTGACGTCATTAGGCGTGTCCTTGTCATCAAATTAGACATTTACCAGAGGCGCATTCGAAACAAGGGAAGGGTGGAGTGGGAGGTGGACAAATGCCACCCCCTCCCCAACCGCCTGTCATTTTTTTGGAGAATGTAAGCATTTCAAAGAAAGATGTAGCGCATTATTGTGTAGGTATTGGAGAAGCTCATTGTAATTTATTTCACCGCCTGCCAAGGTGTATATTATAGATGTTAAGTATAGACATTGTGCGGTTATCTTTATTACTGAGTTCAGATTTCTCACATTCTATCACGAAGGTTCAATGTACACATTATATCTAGAGGTTCAAAGGTACACATTCTATCACGAGAGCGTCACGTTACGGTTCATGTGGGTAAACAGGCGGTAATGCTTTTACACGAGAAATCATTTTGTCGGACGCCATAATTGGCTGTTTCCATGGTAACGTGACCGCCCGACCAAGCGCATTGGAATAAAAATGCATAAACTCGTTATGCCAAGGGGTCTCTAGGACAAGCTCATCATATTGATTGGTTTGTCGTGTGGAACTATCTGTGCTCAACGCCAGTGATCGTCTTTTTAGTATTCCTAAATGTCCGATTCCTTTCAATCCCATTTGTTCAGCCGTCATGGGATGTCCAATTTTAGTATCATAATCATGGGTTAATTATTTCTGCTATGGAATTCATGCTTGAAATTGTGGGGTTGTAAGCCGAACCACAAGATCATGAGCCACAAGATCATGAGATGTAAATGAAGTGGTTGCACGTGGTTGTAGATGGGAAACTCATAAACGGGGGGGGGGGGGGGTGGTGTGCTATGTTATCCTGGTGACGCTTTGCTACCTGGCATTTCATCTTGACGGCTGGGAGGGACCCGGGTTGCACTAACCCTTATAGCCACGCCGCCGCTCGGCATGTAATATAAAAAGACAGTGGGGCGTCCACCCTTAGCTCGGAGTCATGCTCCCAATAAACTATAAACAATGAGACCAATGGCGAATTAGTCGTTTTGTTTTTACACGCAATAGAAAAATAACCCGTACGTCATATGCCGCAGATGGATTTAGTATCCCCGGGCGGCAACCCTGTAAGCAATGAGTGGCTGTTGAATGTCAGGACGCTTGCTTGAAGGTTTTGAAATGATACAGCATTGTTGACAGGTAGTGATAGCTCTAATAGCACGTGCTAACAACAACAAAAAAGAAAGCTCACATTTCTATTATTAGACTTTGATCCGACGTGCACGCGCAGCGCTTTCAATATGGAGGTTTGTTCACAATAAGTCGTTAGTGATTCAGATCTAGAAAATGGGGAAACGTGATAGTAACAGCACCCCTTCCCCCCCCCCACACTTTCCACACCCTCACGCATTATCACACGCCACGCATCCCCTTGTTCACAATAAGTCGTTAGTGATTCAGATCTAGAAAATGGGGAAACGTGATAGTAACAGCACCCCTTCCCCCCCCCACACTTTCCACACCCTCACGCATTTTCACACGCCACGCATGCCCTTGAGATCGATACGAGATCGAAGAACACGTATACATACCATGGCAGTTTCGTTGGTTAACTTACCTTGTAATCAGATCCCTGCTTATCTCCCTTTAGTAGGACTTCTCTGTTGGAATTTACCGTGTCTGATCTAAAAGGAATATGTTGAATCGAAGGTCTCCCCTATAAAATAATATCTCTTTAGTATCTCGTAGTCCTGTCAATGAAAACGAAAAAGCTTAGGGAGAGGTGAGGGGGTTGAAAAACGAAGGTAGGGTTATTGATATGTGCTGCTACTAGTCTGGTGCCGTGGTGGTGGTGGCGGTGGTGTGAGGGGGGGGGGGCGGAGAAATGAAAGAATTCGGTCATGCTCCTTGATTTCTGTGGCCAGTGTGGGAGGCCTGGCCCTTTGAAAAACAGTGCCAGATATTGTTGGTGTTACTCAAAAAACAGAATAAAGATTGTGCGAGTGTCGGCCTAAAAGGTTGCATCTCTTGTCTTTCTGTTTTTATTGACACTAACAGGTTTCATGTCCGAAATGTCCCTATGATAGTTGAGCCAATAGACTTTGTGTGGTGAACTATTAGATAGTTGAGCCAATAGAATTTGTGTGGTGAACTGTTAGATAGTTGAGCCAATAGACTTTGTGTGGTGAACTGTTAGATAGTTGAGCCAATAGACTTTGTGTGGTGAACTGTTAGATAGTTGAGCCAATAGAATTTGTGTGGCATTAGGTAGTTGAGCCAATGGACTTTCTGTGGTGAACTATTAGGTAGTTGAGCCAATAGACTTTCTGTGGTGAACTATTAGATAGTTGAGCCAATAGACTTTGTGTGTGAACTATTAAATAGTGGAGCCAATGGACTTTCTGTTGTGAAATATTAGATGTACTTCTAACTTCTAAATAGGGTAAGACTTAGACTTACAGAGGTCCCGGCCTTTACGCGGTTAACCATCACGTTTGTAGCCGACTTATGCCTAACAGCCGGTATGCAAGTGTAAATTCACCCTTTTTTTTTTTTTGGGTACACAAATGGCTCACCAACTTTATATCATAAATGAAATCTACTCCACATGAGTGAAACAACTCATCTGTTATATGTGTTTGCGACTTACATTCAAAACCTGTATATCAGCTAGGCTGAATGCCAGAGAGCTGAAAGATAAAACACAGCTTTATTCAATGGGGGTTGTATTCTGTCAATATTTGATATTCGATTGACCAGTTGGTAAGTACCCGTTGTTGTTGTTCCACTTTCCAATCAGAAAGGCTAAATAGATGGCGGTATAACTTTCATCTAAACCCTACGGCCGTTTAATTAAGACCAGTGGAGGTGTGTGTGTACGCAGCACTCCCCGACCTTTTAAATTTCATTACAGGGTTTGGTTATCGTGCATGTTACTAGATAGAGATTCGAGAAGCGGCTCTGACATGTTGTCTCCTGCTATTTGTCTTCACTGCTCTGAGGTCAAGCGTGTCCATCACTCCACGAGGCGTGACTGACATTCATACCATTGTCCACCTGGGGGGGGGGGCAATAACGCTAGTTTTATAAAGGGCATCATGGGGCTTATGAACTTTAGGTCAGACAAGATTTACGATCTGTTGATATTGGATGGCGTGAACTTTTGTCACATAGCTTATGGGACTTACAGTCGCTTATAAGACAGGAACAACTGGCTTATGGGACGTACTGACTTGTATAAAAGATATGAACCCGTGGCTAATGGGACATTCAATCGTACTTAAGATATCAACTCCCAGCAGAACCCATATAGAACCCATTCATAAGGAACCCTTATTGGACGTACATTTATACAGAACCCATATAGAACTCATTCATACAGAACCACATAGGACGTAGATTCATACAGAACCCCTATTAGACGTACATTTATACAGAAATATTTTAGGACGTACATTTATACAGAACCCATATAGGACGTACATTCATACAGAACCCCATAGGACGTACGTTTATACAGAACCCCCATAGGACGTACATGTATACAGAACCCCTATAGGACTACATTTATACAGAACCCCTATAGGACGTACATTTATACAGAACCCATATAGGACGTACATTTATACAGAACCCATATAGGACGTACATTTATACAGAACCCCTATAGGACGTACATTCATACAGAACCCCTATAGGACGTACATTTATACAGAACCCATATAGGACGTACATTCATACAGAACCCATATAGGACGTACATTTATGCAGAACCCATATAGGACGTACATTTATACAGAACCCATATAGGACGTACATTTATACAGAACCCATATAGGACGTACGTTTATACAGAACCATATAGGACGTACATTTATACAGAACCCATATAGGACGTACATTTATGCAGAACCCATATAGGACGTACATTTATACAGAACCCCATAGGACGTACATTTATAAAGAATACTTATATGACACATTCATACAGAATCCAATAAGACGTAGATTCATACAGAACCCCTATTGGAGGTAGATTTATACAGAACCCATATAGGACGTACATTTATACAGAACCCATATATGACACATTCATACAGAACCCCATAGGACGTACATTTATACAGAATACATATAGGACACATTCATACAGAACCCCATAGGATGTAGATTCATACAGAACCCAATAAGACGTACATTCATACAGCACTCCTGTAAGACATAGACACATTCAGTACAAAAACGTTTTGTTAGTTTCATTGAGTGAAATGTCCACCTACCTACTTTCTTTGTACCCCCTATTGTGGCTAGACTGTAAGCGGAATATACACTCCTACCTTCGAGCCCAATTTACAGAACCCAAAGGAATGTACACTATTGATAAAATGGAAATATTTCTCTGATATGGCTACTGTACAACTTCATTAACAGTCAATCCAAGCCCTCGGTCTGAAACCATTGACAGGAGTTTTCCTGTATGTGTACCCCTACCAATCTGATTGATAAGATTCAATAAGATTCTAACACCTGAATTACACTGCTGGTAGCTACATAATCGATACCTTTTGAAAACCCGACACATGTCATGTCTTCTGTTTAAATGAGGGCTAACGATATAAGAGATAAACTTCACTGAGGTGTCGGGTTTAATAGAAGAGAATAGGATGGGGGGGGGGGGCTTGAAAAAAAAAGTCATACAAAATGAGTGTGTAGTGGTACCAGGTAGTGTCCCTCATCCCCCACTATCAGGGTAAGTTATGTGGATATTGATTTTTCATAATTGCTTTCAATATTTTTGGGTTTTGAAAACTTAATAATACATAAGTATTGGCAATGCTAATCTTTTATATTAAAAAAATATATATATTTGCAGATACGACCAGTTTGAGAAAGATCTTGGCAACAAATCATCTTCTCCAGAACCTATCCAAGAGGTGTTCAGCTCTAGAGTTACCCTCAACTTGGCCAGGCCGACCAGCGGCAGCCCATCTCACGGCACAGCCCCTGCAGGCAGCCACGCTGGTATCCTGACTCCGCCCCCGGTCGCCCCTCCTCGTAGATGCAAGGCCAGGCAGTCGTCTGTGGACAGCACCGGCCAGGAGGAGCTGATCTTCCTGGTTGAGGAGCTGCAGAACAAAGAGATTTCACTGAAGAGGAGGATACACGAACTTGAGGCCTTGGCAGAAACGGACCTTTCCCAGCGTGTGGAAGAACTAGAAAGCATCAATCAGAACTTGGAGTGTAGACTGAAGTACGCCGAGGGTCAGCTGTCGCTGGAAGGCTCATCCTCACCAGACGGCGGCCAATCAAAGTCATCATATCTTTATCTGGGCGGTGATTCCAACAACAACAATCCTGGGAGGGAGAATAATGAGAGCAGGGACCTAGATAATAGTTTTTCTTCTGTTGTGTCAAGGTCTTCATCTCAGACCATGCTGGACAAACCCGAAGATGTTCTGCAACAACGTATCAAGGACCTGGAGAACCTGGACAAGCATAACAAGAACCAGGTCAGTAGGTCATAAAGTTTTCTTAGAACTAGATTTTCAGTGAGTTTATCCTTGGCAGATTTCTCAAGTTTGACCTTGCCATTGCTTTGAATATTTCAGTTATCAGACCTGGAGCATGATCGCGAAGTCCTCCATGAAATTGCCCGTAAAGACAAAGCGACCATTCATGACCTCCAAGTCAAAATTCGTGAACTGCAACTCTCAGAGCGCAGTCTTAAAGAGCAGGTAATTGTCTTACGTATCTAAAAAAAAAAAAAAAACTATTAAGATTTTGAAGGAGGGGAAAAATGAATCTCAATACCTGGAAAAATAGAAAAAAGAAAAAAAAAGTAAGGGAAAACCAAAAAAAAAGGAATGCAAAAATAACTGCAACTCTAAGAGCGCAGTTTTAAAAAGCAGGTAATTGTCTTAAGGATCTAAAAAAAAAAAAAAAAAACTATTAAGATTTTGAAGGAGGGGAAAAATGAATCTCAATACCTGGTGTAATTGAAATGAGTGAAACAAAGTATGGGAAAACCTGAAAAAAAGGAATGCAATAAAACATCGAATGTGCCGGCAGGAATCCTTCATCAGCTAACAAACAAGAGTATATACAGAATAAAATTAAAATAGAACTTTGCTGAAAAGTAGTATCTGAGAGGGCAGCAAAAGAATAGTGGCAGAAAACAAGTAGGTGAGAGATTAAATACAGGTAAAAAGGGAAAGAAAATATCAGAAGTAAGTCCACTGCGACTGGTCGTGACGCAGAGGGGCGGAGCAAAGGAAAACATGACATTCATACCATGTGGTGTCAAGGTTCCATAAGTCTGGATCAGCTTGTTTTCCAAATTCACCCAGCATGCTGTTGTAACCGAACCAGATGTAAGACTGTAGATGAAAAGGTTTTATATTGGTACCAAATCATTATAAAGTTAAAAGTATATATTCTCTATTGTCTTGAATAAATATATTGGTTTGAAGATCGAATAATAGAATAAATAAAAGAATAAAAAATAATAACATATGTCTCCAGAGTTGTTGTTTTTTTGTTGTTGTTTTTTCCAACGCATCTGTTGTCTGCATTCCCCAGGTCAACAGTCTTGAAATATCAGAAGGCTCTTTGTATACCAAATGTGAAGATCTTGAAGCCACCAGACTGCGACTTGAAGACCGTGTTCATGAACTGGAAATCCATGAACGCAGGCTACGTGAACTGGTGCGTAGACTGAAGTTGGATGAAGAGCACTGGCTCAGCAAGTCTGGTGGAATGGAAACAGCTGTGGCAGAACTGGCTGCCCATGAGCATCAGCTGAAGAGATTGTTGCAGGACACAGAGATGCAGAAAGGAGGCTTATCTGAAAGAATTAGCTATTTGGAAGCTAGGATCAATGAATTAGAAAATGTGGAAATTACATTACTTCAACGCTTGAAGAGTTATGAGATCAATGAGGTCAGTTTATCTTTTTATCTCTGTTCTCAGTTTATCTTGTAACTATGTGGTAAAGTTTATTTTGTATTTCTGTGGTCGGTATATTGTAGCTCAGTGGTCAGTTTATCTTGTGACTTTGTGGTCAGTTTATCTTCTAACTGGTCAGTTTATTGTGCATCTCTGTGGTCAGTTTATCTTGTGACTATATGGACAGTTTATCTTTTAGCTCTGTGGTCAGTTTATCTTGTACCTCTGTGGTCAGTTCAACTTGTAGCTTTGTAGTTGCATGTATCTCTGTGGTAACTCGTATCTTTTACATCTGTGGTCAGTTTTATCTTGTATCTTTATGGTCAGGTTTATCTTGTGTCTTTTGAGCACCTACTGTTGATTTCATTTTTCAGGTTGAAACATTTGTTGAAAAGGAAATTAAAACAAAAAAAAAAAATTATTTTGAACTAATCACTCAATTTTTTTGCTTTTCAATTCTATTTTGACATATCTTATTGTTAACACAATTTCTACTTATTTGTTAACACAATTTCTATAGTTCATCACTTTATTGACTCATGCGTCACTTTTAGTGTGTTATTCTCAATTCCTGAGGCTGTCTAAAAAGAACACTATCCATCTTGTATTTAAGTATGTATTGTTTTATGGATCAGGCAAATTTGAAGAAAACTTTTAGTGTGTTATACTTAATTCCTGAGGCTGCCTAAAAAGAAGACTATTCAGCTTGTATTTAACTATGCATTGTTTTATGGGGCAGGCCAATTTGAAGAACAGACTTGGTCACATAGAAAACTCTGAAGCTGCTGCCCTCAGCAAGGCCTATGAGCTGGACATGGTAAACATTGACCTGTCACAAAGGCTGCAGAAGGCAGTGGAGGAGTGCGCCATTCTCAGCCAACATATCTCTCAGCTACAAGGGCAGGTAAGGTCACATTTGAAATCTGTCTATTGAAAAATTCACAGAACATTCTGCTGAAAATCTTGTCCTTTTTTCCTCTTTATGTTAACAGTAGGTAACTCCGCACATCCTTAGCCCGCTGCTAACATTTTATTTTCAAGTTCTATTACTGTTGGAGTTTGTTAATTTCTGATCTTGAAAACATGTTAAGAATTTAAAAAAAAAAAAAAAAAAATTTAATATTTTTTAAAAAGATTTTACTGAGTTGACATTCAAAATACTTTGATTTGGATTGTTCAAATTTAAATTTTTTATTAGCTACCGGTATACCTAAAGTTGCTTTCAATTTTTAACTGCTGACAGATCCAAGAACTAGACCGTCAGCTGCTGTCATCCAAAGACTCTGAGCTTGCTTACAAGCAGCACGTGGACAGTCTACAGAAGAATGAGAGCTCTCTACAGAAGAAAGTCAGAGAGTACGAGCTCAGGGAGATTGACAGCCAGGCAAGGGTCAGAGAATTGGAACAGACCAATGAAATTCTCAATGACAAAACGGCTGCCCTGCAAAGGTCTGAGAATAAACTGAAGTTCAGAGTTCACGAGTTGGAGGGATTAGGAGATCAGGTATTGGGATTATCCTTTCTGGGATAACATGAGATGGACAATTAAACATTTTTCCTATACATGTCTACTTCCATTTGTCTATACTATAAAACTCAAAGTTTGACAATGTGTATGAGTTGATAGAACCATAGAGGAGCTCCTACAGTATGTTATTTTGATAGAGCGTTATGCTCTGAATTGTTTAATATTTTAGGTGAGCAGAAATTCTCCAGCTGATGGTGTATTTTTCAACATACCTCAAAATTTACATTCACAGTTTACTTTAAGTACATGAAGTAATTCATAAAATTTGTATTAAAACACAGAACCCAGGAGAATTAAGTCAAGCCCAGAGGCAAAAGTTACCACAGAAACTTGAGGACTGCCATAAGTTTATTGTGGTCCTACAAAAGCAGATTGAGAACCTTCAGCTACAATTGAAAAACGCCCTCACAGTCACACAAGCACAGCTTGTTTCTGAGGTACTGTGAAGATGGCATTCTCTTGCTATTGCTCTCTTGATATTGCTCTCTTGATACTGCTCTCTTGATACTGCTCTCTTGATATTCCTCTCTTGAGACTGCTCTCTTGATATTGTTCTCTTGATAATGCTGTCTTGATACTGCTCTCTTGATACTGCTCTCTTGATATTGCTCTCTTGATCTCATTGAAGAAATATTCTCTGTAATTCACAGTGTCATATAAGCAGTTCACTGGCTGATATTTTGTTTGCTTCAATCATTATTCCAATATAATTAGCGTATTATATAATCATTTGAAGCCATCAATAAAAATAGGGTGGTTACATTTTTTACATTCTAGAAGAGACAGAAAATGAGTAAAGGTTCTCTGTGTCTATAATCTCCATAAATAATTGGAATATCACATGCTAATTTTCAATTAAATTTAAAGTAACATTCAAATTAGTATATTGGACATACAAAAATACATGATTTTTATGGTTTCTACACATTCCCATGTTTTGCCAGCTTTTTGGTTATACATTGTTAAATTAATGTTTTACTCCTTGTAAAATTGATGTTTTACTCCATATAATTAGCAAAGCAAATTGGGATTCAATGTGAACAACTAATGTGAATGGATTTTCCTTTTGTGTTTAGCATCAAGATGGTAATGTGTCTATAGCAGTGGATGAGTACAGTCAGCTCCACACAAAGTCTGCTTTACTTGAAGAAACAATCTATCAGATGGAAGAAGTGGAAAGATTGAACACTCAGCTCAATGAGACAATTCTACAGCTGAGGAAAGGCAAGGTGGGTAGAAGTGACAAAGTATTTATACAGAGAACTATCACTGGAAAAGATGGGTAGAAATGAAGTATTTATACAGAGAACTATCACTGAAAAAGATGGGTAGAAATGAAGTATTTATACAGAGAATTATCACTGGGCAAGGTGGATAAAAGTGGTGAAGTATTTAGACAGAGAACTATTATTGGGCAAGGTGGAAAGAATTGGTGAAATATTTATACAAAGAACTATCACTTGGCAAGGTGGATAGAAGTGGAAGTATTGATACAGAGAACTGTTACTGGGCTAGGTGGGTAGAAGTGAAGTATTTATACAGAGAACTATCACTGGGAAAGGTGGGTAGAAGTGAAGTATTTATACAGATATCAGTCACTGGGTGAAATGTCAAACCTAAATGTTGAGGAAATATGTGGCTATGAAGATCTGATATGATGTTAAGTTTAGAGTTTTTAAGGAGACATAAAATCTTTGAAAAGTCAATGAGCTGTAAACAAAGTGCTAAAACAAAATCAACAAATGTTTTATCTCAATAGAAAACTAGTTTGCATAAATAAATTGGCGACAAACTATCCGGCTAACTTGTGATGTCATTTACTTGCCGTGTCACATAAAACTAAATTAATAGCAAGCTGGCCGCTGGACTAAAAATGGGGGAGGTGGGGGAAGCATTGGAATTTCATACTTTATAGTGTGCCTGAAGTTTAAATTCTCTCCTTAGGCATTTACGATATAGGCAAATTGTAGAGATATGACAAATTATAAAAGTGTCCCTTCGGTTGATTTAGTGTATAATAATTTCAGTGGGATCTCAATAACATGCTATAATTAGTTTTTCTTGTCTCTCAGGGTGCAAGTGGCCATGAGGTAGAGATTGAAGTCTTAAAGAGACGACTTTCCTCTTACAAGACTTTTATAAGTAAATTGAAGTCTAGTCTGTCCACGGGGCAGGCGACCTCTTTGTTGGAATCTGAACAAGGTCAGTTGGAAGCTGTTGTGGCATATATGTTTTAATAATTTTTTTATGTGTAACCCTATCAATGTTTTACAATTGTTTCTATAATACCCTGTCACTTTTTATATTTTTGTTGTACTTGTTACCTCAACACTGTTTTAAAATTGCCTGTGTAAAATGGACTAAACATAAATTCTATGTCAAAAGTATGGTAAAGTCCATACACTCATGGCATGGATCTAACAAATATTTTTGCAGTCGTAAAGCTCTTGATATTATTCAAATGTTAATAATTTAGATAAATTTTATCCATTTATTAAAATATTATCTAAATTATTAACATTTTGAATAATGTTCATAATTTAGATAAATTTTATCCATTTATTATTTTTGAATAAAAAAAAAATAATAATAAATGGATAAAAATTATCAAATTATTATCATTAGTCAATGTTAATAATTTAGATAATTATATCCATGTATTAAAAATAATGCAAAGAAGTGCTTTGTAATATGTCTAAACAATTAGGAAGACTTCGTTATAAATAATATTCAACCCCCGAAGTAGCTGCAATGAGACTGTTGGGTTCTTAATTGAGTGTGTCTGTGTCAATAAGAGCTTTTTGAGATAGACAGATAAATAGTAGGGTTTATTTAATCTTTAATAGGTTGCCGTTGACACAGATGAATGAATGTTTACTTAATCATCGATAGGTTGGGTTTACACAGATAACTAAGAGTGTTTACATAAACTTAAACATCAATAGCTTGGGTTGACACAGATAACTAAGAGTGTTTACATAAACTTAAACATCAATAGCTTGGGTTGACACAGATAAATGGAAGTGTTTACTTAATCATCAATAGGTTGGAGGTTGTTTTTAATATTGTCTGGAGAGTTTACTATTGAGCTGATCAATAACTGCAATAATAACTTTAAAAACTTGATTCAATAAACTATTATTGGGGTGGGGGGGTCACAGCTGTCACCTGGTGCACAGCTAAGTGGGTCAAAGTGAGCCGTTGGGTCCAGTGATATGTAGATAGTAGTTAGTGACACATAATGTGTACTGTGTGCAAGCTCTGTGTTGTATTTGAAAACTCAAGTATGTGAGACTAACATGTTCACAACTCATGTTCATGTGGGACCTAGCAGTGCCATAACAAACTGGGAAATGTTACCAGGTTTTTGTTTGTAATTATCCCTACATTGTCTGTGAAATTGTGAAATGACAAAATTTCTACTGTCCCTAAGATAGTGTCATTAAATTTTATCCAGAGAATTATTCCCAATTTAAATACTGTGTTTCCCCCTGCTCATTGTTACTCAACATTCTGTGTAATTTTAAACCTAATCATTTTCATCTTTTTTTATGTTGGTACTACATACACATACTACTAGTGACAATGTTAGACTGTGTGTATAGCTACTACATACACATACTACTAGTGACAATGTTAGACTGTGTGTATATTTGTTAAAATCTTATAAATATTTTTATTTTACTGTAAAGTATAATCTCTAAACTTAATTAAGGCTTTCTGTTATCTAACAAGAAAATGTCTAGATGTAAACCCAGTGTGTATGCTTGTATGTTGTTTGTTAAAGGCTGTACCTCAGTTGTGTACTCTGGTATGCTTGATCCAAACTTTTGTCCACTTCAATCTGTCGATTTTTATAACTGTTTTTTTTTTATTTGACTGAACAGTATTAGCGTCTTAATCTAGTTGCTATGTTTTCATACATAATTCAAGTTGCCACATACATGGTTTTACAATTCTAATCTTCAGATTCAGATCCGCAGGGTGAAACCCTTCCAGCTCGTCACGTTCACGGGTTGGAATCAGAGAGAGTCCTTCAATCAGTTCGCGGCCATCAACAAGAAGGAAAGGCTGACACCATTAGTACAAAAGGTGCCCAGCAAGTTGGTCAAGCTCCAGAAGAGAAAACTAAAGTTCAGGTGAGAACAACTCAGATATTTAGAATCTTCATACATAAATGTGGCCTGCAGGGCAATACGACGCTGGTCTGGAGTTCAGATCCAATCAACACCATAAATTCCCACTGGTCTTCAGTTGGATAAATATACTTACTTTGGACTCTAAACGATCTGAAGAAACACCTGGTTAAAGTAGTGCATAACAAAGGCGTAGAATCAATAAATTTGATAAAAGAGGAGTAATGTCTTATTAAAATTGACATATTTAATGTAAGACATTCTTTTAAATATAACCTTCAAGATGTAATGAATTGTTGATTCATTTTGAAAGGCACTAATAATAAAATAATTTTTTTTTTTAATATCTTCAAATAACAGTTATTATAACAAAAAAACAACATTTAATCTTACAATGATCTTGTATTTAAATTTCTTTCTTATTTTCTTCTCAAGTCTAAAGCTAAAGCACCTGCTTTATCAGCTGAGAAGACGGAACCAACCTCTAGCCGGGAGGAATCTCATTGGAGAGCAATAGAGGCCAGAAAGCCAATGGCAGTGGCAGGCTCGCGGGGAGGAGCCTTAGCCACATTTGGAGTTGGAGCCAAGCAAGCTCCAACCCTTCGGCAAAATGGCAGCAAACGAAGCTCGACTCCTGAAGTAGAAGAGGTCACAGTCGCCCTTCACCTTCAGTCCGAGAGCGAGCTCAGCAGCCATCACAGAACAACACAGAATGACACGGACTCTTCCGAAGGCCCTGTCCCTCCGCCTCGACGGTTGCGTGCATACAGGGCCGGAAAGAGCACAAATTATTTAAGCGGCGGAAATGAGAGCAGTGAAAGTTTATCGACAGACGCCGATGACTCTGCTGTCACCGCCACGGCCGCGAACACAAAACATTATTTCGGTAATGAAAAATCTCTGCCTTCTTCGGCACATGAAAACAAATCCGCTCATGGACAACAATCAAAACGAGCACCCTTGAACCGTTTCGGAGAGGATTCCTTCTACTTGCCCAGTTCAACTCAGGAAGGAGTGGACAGCCTGGATGATAGTGAGGCTCCACCCTTGCCCAGCTCTAGACCACCTGGTGCTGAAAGAGCTGAATCTGTGGATCAAGTCAAGCAAGACAGGAGGGATTCCTTGGAGAGTTCCACAAGTGGAATGAGCATTCGAGATCGCATAGCAATGATAGAAAGACAACTTCAAGTACGTGAGGTTTTAATGATTTAGCAATTTTAGATGTTAGGTTTTCATATGCAGCATTATTAGATAAATTTCTTGCATGCATGTGGTTTCAGTTATTGCAATATTAGAACAACATAAAAGGCTGAAATAAATATGTCCAAATAATATTTTACTGATAAGGAATGAAGAAACTAGTTGTATGAGTATAAGAATTTTGTTTGATAATGATTGCATTCTTGAAACACCATTTCATAAGAAACCTCTTAAGAAACTGATTTAAAAAAGTTTCTTTGAAAAAGTTATTTAACTTTTTTTATATGCACCAATCCGTACAACTGTTATTTTTGTATTATTATAATGAAAAAAGTATGAACAGCTTTTTGCACAACTAAGTGTTACATCTTATTCTACTGTATGAACATATTTTCAGTCTGATAAGAGTGGAAGTAAAGCAGACAGTGACCAGGCATTTTACTGGAAGAAAAAGGTGAGTTTTAACTCAGGAAGCTTCATTTCTTCTTACCTTTTCAGGATTGTATTTGAGCATTGGTATCTGAGGTTACATTGACACTTTGCGTAGAAATAAATTTCAAATATTTTTTAGTTAAACGTGTATGACAGATTTTTGTTTCTTTTACTTTTAGTCCACTGAGAATCTGAGGCAAGCTGAAGTCCTGGAGAAGGACAATAAGCATTTGAAAGAAGATGTAAGTGTCTTAAATTGCACTTTCCAAAAAAAATAGTATTTTGTCAATGAGAAATGAGCATGGTGTTTGAATGATCCCTGATATTGATAGCCTTGCAGCTCATATATTTTGTAAGACTTCTGCTGTTGCTTCCATATTCTTCAGTCATGTGGTAGCTTAAACTTATTCAAAAAAAATATATTATTAAAAATCATGATAACATGATATGCTAGTACTTATATGCGGGCTTGAGAAACTGT
Source organism: Lymnaea stagnalis (assembly GCA_964033795.1). Lineage (NCBI taxonomy): Eukaryota > Metazoa > Mollusca > Gastropoda > Lymnaeidae > Lymnaea > Lymnaea stagnalis. Next base: position 1,098,270 of record CAXITT010000152.1, on the reverse strand, counting down.
TGAGGGGAAAAAAAATTCAAGTCAGCTTAAAAATTCATTCTAAATAAATACATTTCCAAGTTTTAGTAAAAAGTGAGCTATAATTTTAGTTGTATTCTTGCTATTGAGCACCTGTTTTAAAATGGTTTGTGTCAAATATGATATATAAAATATCAGGGCAATGGTTATCAGAAATAGATAAAGAGAAGTTAACTTTGTTCCTTTAGAATATATGTGATAAAATTTTATTCTGTAATGATTTACTTATGTGCATCCCTACAAAAATAAGAATGAAAAATGAAGAATAATTCAATTGGCAATGAGGATTTTGATTAAAGAGTACTAAACTAAGACTGTTTTATTCAGTCCTAGTCAGTTCTTTCCAAATAATCCAATATTATAAAGTAGAATTTGTCAGGGGTTCCAAAAAAAAATCACATCACCCTTCACAGAAGAATTCACAGAAGATTTAATTTATTTTAACTCATATGCTATCTACACCTTGTAATTTCTATGCTTGTTACTGACCCAGTTTTTTTAGGTATCTTCAAGTTCAATGATCTATACAAAACAAAACATATTGAAACTCTAAATAAAAGAAATAAGAAAATACATACTATACTTATTTAAAACTGTATTGTCAAAATATAAGTTGTAGTTTTCTGTTTCCTTTGAGTGTTGATTGTCCTATATTTACAATGCTACTACTGCATTAATTTTCTACCCCATGTACAGTTTAGACCAGTTAAGAAGAAGGACCACTAAGGTATATTCCTAGCTTACAAATGTATAAATAATATAGGAGCCAAGGACAGGTTTTATTGGTTAGCTCTCAAGCTTTGATTCTTTTTTGCCACAGGCCTTCATCTTAGCAAGTCTTTGTCTATGTATTAGTTGCAGATATTATCATATAAATCTCATAGAAACTAGAAAGCTGTTAGCCAACAATTAGCCTGTTCATTTTAATCGCAACAGCAAGCTATATAAAATTATTCTGCATTTACTGTATTCTAAAAGAATGAAAATAAGAACTTTGCTATTTTGTCAGTATGTGATAAAGTGTTTTTTTTTTTTTTTACATCTCTTAAAGTTTAAACATAACCAAAACTAAGAGAAATTTTTAGTTCTATCTACTTGCCTTTTAAATCACCACCAGTTCTATTTTATAAACCAATATAAGACTTTTGAAACCAGCTAGAATTTTCTTTAAATAAAACCCACACCTTTTGTTTTATTGTAGTTACTAACAGTTTTTGTCCATAACTAACACACAACTTATGCACCTATGTAGTTACCCCCTGCCTATAGGAGAAAGGAAAAGGTAAGATTTGATGCCTCCTGTAGAATTTTCGTTTAAAATTTATTGTTTCGTTAGAAAAATCAGCTTTGTCTTTACTTGGGAGTGAAGCTTCCCTGAGATTTCTTTTTTTTTTTTTCATCTTTTGTTCACACAAACTAAAACAATGAGTCACCTGAAGTTATGTTGTAATGTTTGATTTTCATAGTGTAATTTTTCTTTGATGGCTTCAAAATTCAACTGTTTATTGTCTTGAACCAGTTTTATTTTTAAAATGTGTATTTGTAGAACTCATTTATTATTTCTCCTTACATCCACCAGACATGTCCTACAACTAAATTAAATTTATCCAATTGAGTTGTTTGAACTATTCTGTCCATGTCATCTCATGAAAATGTTATTAGCTTTGTTATTGTCAGTGAAAACAGAATAATATTTAATATCACATTATGTATTTCTACATTATTATACCATTGTACAAGGATAAATAAAAACACAATATATACATCTATTTTTGTATATATAACCACGGCTTGTACGATTTAGCATAAATTATCTAGCGTTTGTATTCGCTTATAATTTTTTATACTCCATGATACTTAATCAGTGATAGAAAATGGGGCAAAAATGAGTGTACAAATTTCTCTCATCTGTTGATTACTACATATTAAATTATGAGATAAAGTTTTACTGGTTTAAAAATAAGAGGAGACCAGGTAACAAAAGACCAATATAATTATTTGTTTTTTCGGTAGAGCTAGCTCTGTTTATAAATTATAATTCAGATGCTGTCACTGCATTTTGTACTCTCAAAACTAGGCACATCAGGAATTTATCATAAGGCCATTGGTATTAAAAATCCTATGTCTAACAATAAAATATTTTTAAACTATAATTACCACAAAAAAAATTAATTTAAAGGTTAAGGCATACAAAAATTACAATCTTCAATTAAAATAGTTTTATTCAGAGCATTAGAATTTTGATTTATGAGAATGAATTTAATTAAATTTAAAATTTTCAATTTTTTGTTATCAGTAAACAAAATTTAAATTTTTTCTCATTTATGAAAAGTTCATGGTGGCTATGCCTTGGATAGAATGAAGGAATTAGTGGTATAAAAACTAACCATTGAGAAATAATGTCAGCAGATAGAATGAAGGAATATGTGTTACTAAAGCTAACTAACCATTGAGAAATAATGTAGGCAAATAGAATGATTATAAAAGAAAGAAAAAAGTTATCAACCCAAAATGCAATCATTTGTAAATATTTATTTTATGATATTAATATACCATTTTTCTGTTAGAAAGAGATCTGTTTTATAATATTATATTCCATCCTTTTTGTTAAAATACTTATTAGTTATCAAGAAGTTTGTTAACAAAGTCAAAGGAAAAAAAAAATTAATTTAAATAATAATAAATGAAAACAATAAATTAATTTTATTTTTAATATTTTTGTTATCGATCATCTGGAATCTTTTGTTGTTTTCTTTTTTTAAATTTGTAATGAGATCCTCCCCCAATTTAGCCATACCTTCTTAGCTTTGGTGAGGGATATTGTTGCTTTATTATCTAGCAAAAGTAAAACTGATTAGACTTTTAGGGGAAAATAGTTCAGATCAAAAAAAATATCCCAGTGATTTGTCATATTTTTTTTACTCACCAAACAACCTTATGTGAGTTTAATAATCATTTTAGAAATTTAATATGTATCAATGTAACGAGGTTTATTTATGAGCGGGAAAAATTTAATATAACGATCTAATAGTTGAGATGGCTATTTTACATCAGTTTATAAACCTGCTTAGCTATTGTTTTTGAGTGGATGGCACTGTTTAACTTCAATGAGCACTTATTAACTTTTCTGTTTTTAATGATGTAAATATAGTGATTGTTTTGTGATAGAATACAGAAATTAGAAGGATTAAGAAGACTTAGGTTTATTTGGCATAAGTTGTTTATTGTTACATCAAGTCAAATAAATTTATAAAAATTTGTACGTTATCTGATATTCAAGAGACTTAAAACTAATGCGTTTGACAGCAATTTTTATTCATAATTTTTTAAATTATTTTTTTATGTGTTATAGAATTATGTCGCAGACTTTCCATATTGATAATAGAAATTCAGATTATTCTAATATCATAATTGTTTAAAACTATTTGAGTCCAATTTAAAAATGGTTTTAATTTTTAATTTCTTTCTGTTGACAGATTAACAGGCTAGAAAAGGAACTTGAAGAAAAACGTCGTTTTATTAACTTATTAGAATTATGGCTTTCGAGCTTAGAAGATCTGCTAAAAAATAAAGTAAGTGTGGTGATTGATATATATTATATTTTGAGGTATTTTGAGAAAATCCCTGGTGGGTCCAAATGTTACAAGAAAGAGGTTAATTTCTCATTATCTATAATATGCTGGCCTTTAAACAATAAGCCTACAGACAGTCCTACACCCTACCTGCCAGCCTTTAAACAATAGGGCTACAGACAATCTTACACCCTACCTGCTGGCCTTTTAACAATAGTCCTCTAGACAGTCCTCAGACAGTCCAACATCATACCTGTGGCTCTTTATTGATTTATATTATAGTCAGTGTATTAGGAAGAAAAGAAAAGGACTGCAATCAACTAAATGAATTTTTTAAAACAGAATAAACAAACTGACAGAGAGATGCTGGAATACCTTCAGCTGGATCTGTCCAAACTTCGCAGTGAGCTGAGGCAGATTGGGTACCGCAGTGAGGATGCAGTGCTGGATTCAGCAGCTCTCAAGACAGAGCTTGAACACAGAGACAAGGAGATTGTATCAAAGGTCAGTTGGTAGATTATACCAGAGGTCATTTTGGTCAATTGTATGGGGGGTGGGGGGGGTGTCACTTGGTACATTGTATCAAAATTCAGCTGGTAGACTCTAACTAAGTCTGTTGGTGGTACCCCAAAACATTGAAGGTTTAACCTTCAATTATATATATTAAGCTGAACTTTGAAGTGTTTGATATGCACAAAATATAGTTCTGAATAACAGCCTTTTTTAAACACTGCCCAGTTTTATCAAAGTCTCTATAATATATTACAGAACACATGTTTTATTTTTGCTGTGATTTTTGCGGAGCAATTATTCATTGTTGAACGAGGGTGTTAATTTTTTTTTATTTTATGGAAAAGTTAGTTCTTACAAATGTAATAGAGAAGTCCATGTCAGCTTTAAGGTTATATATTTCAGCATAGGTGGTAGCATCATTATTATTAAACACAAAGAATAAATCTTTGAAATACAAAAGTAAATCTCCTTTTACATTATTTTAGTCAGTTTTTAAATCCTTTATATTAACTTTGCTTTTGTTCGTGGTTTTTTTTTTGCGGTGTGTGGCAAAAATCTCCGGAAAGCTAATTGACTCTTTTCCTGTCATCCTATTGAGCTGAAACTTGGCACATAGACTCGTTGCCGATGACAACACAGTCTTTAAAATTTTCAGCCCCACCTCCAACCCGCAAAAATCTGTTTTTCCTGGGGGGTTTTTTGGGAGGGGTGGGGCTAATGTTTTGTTCAATGGCTGCATGTTTTGGTGCTGAGATTCATTTGACAGCCATTGCTATGTGCTTTGTATTTGTGACGTTACATGAATGCTAACAAAAATTAATATAAAGGATTTATACGAAAAACTTAGTTTTTAGGGCTTGTTTTTTTATTGAGTCTTAATTAGCATTTTAAATACTTCATGCAGAGAAATGAAATAGAAACTTTAGCGCAACAATTAAAGTCGTGCCAACAAGAATGTCAGAACATTGAAGACATGCGTCGCACAGCTCTGGACTCTCTTCGCTGTCTTGAGAAAGAAGTCCTTGATCTGCAGGATTCCGAAACTAAACTGCATGGAGCGCAAGCAGAGCTGCGGGCGTTGAAAGTTCAGGTAACCACAGAAATAAGCACCTTTAAATTTTCAAATTTTTTTTTTCTTTTATTATGCCATTGATGTGTTTGAATTACTGGGAATTGTTTATTTAGATATTAAGATTTGCAGCTTACATTCAGAAATTAAGATTTGCAGGTTACTTTCTCCTAATATTTTATGAATCTTATTAAAAATATTCAAGTATATTCGCCTCTTTACATTTCTTAGAATTAGGATATTTATAAAATAATAATGAATACTCCAATTTGTTATAATCTCTCTTTTTTTCTTATTACTTCCCTTTCATGTCTTGTAGTCTAAATAATTCTTTGTCAATGTATGATGTGAAAAGATATATGGGGATGTTACTAAAGGAAAACATTATTGCTCACTGACAAAATTATGCACAGAACGACATCATGTGATCTGACCGGGACACCTATTACTTCCCTTTCATGTCTTGTAGTCTAAATAATTCTTTGTCAATATATGATGTGAAAAGATATATGGAGAAGTTGCTAAAGGAAAACATTATTGCTCACTGAAAAAATTATATACAGTCAATGTATAATGTGAAAAGATGATTGTTAGGAAATAGTCTGTTGTGTTTTGCAAAAATTGTGTATTTCATTAATATCTGCATTACAAATTCATTGATAAACATTGTGGACAGTATGAAACTAAAAGTCAGGATCTTCAGGCTGTGGTCAGTGAGAAGAATGAAATTGAACTGACCTTGAAGAAGACCATAATTGAGAGGGACCACTTAAAGTGTGACCTGAAGACAGCAGAGAATGATAGAGAAATACTACAGCCGAAAGTTGAAGAACTGACACAAAAAGTAGAGGACCTTTCCAGGCTTGAGGCAAAAAATAATAGTTTGGAAGATCAGATGAACAAACTGAATGGTTTGCTTTCTTCAAGGGTAACATTGAATGAACCACAGTGAATATTCTTTCACCTTTCTATAGGGGATGGATACTGCACGAATGGCTTTCTATGTGGTGTGATTTACTGTGTGCACTTATAGGATGTTATTTCAACACATTCATCTTGATGTGAGATTTACTCATATTTGTTTCTAATCATATTCAGATTTATTCTTGATTCAATAAAAAGAAATGTTTCAAAAAGATACTTAACTTTCTAAATGAGAATATATAATCATTTTAAAAATCTTTTTACAAAAATAAAAAAAATAATTTTAATAGTTAATATCTTTTTAAAAATGTGTTGGAAAACTTGTTTACTTTGTTCATTTTTAATAGAAACTTTGTATATGTTTATTTGGGGACATGGCTTTTTTTTAGCAGATTGTTTTTCCCTTCTAAATTTCAATGGATTGTTTCAGCAAAATTGTTCTTTTTTTTTCCTTTAAATGGTTGGGTTTTTATTTTTAAATTAACTATGGATTTGTTGGTGTTTTTTTTTTTTCACTTTTAGAATCACTTATTTATATTCAATTAAACTTGAATCTTCTTCATAAAATTTTATAGTAATGGTTGGAAATGTTGTTTTTTTCTTCTCTTTTTATTATGATTTAAAAATATATTTTAAAAATCACTTTTAATTAATTTCTGGTCCACAATGTGATAATCACAGCAAGATTTAAATATTTGGTTTATAAAGTTTTCACGTTTTGCCCACTGTTACTCAAACATTTCACTGTGTGGTATCAAGACTCACTGTCATAACACTATATACACTTCAGTATTTTGAGTTCCATCTATTTGACATTTTGTTTGAGATATTGAAAGTTATATTGAACCAGATACATCCAAGGCAGTGTGCTCTATAAAAATTCTGCTAATAATTTTATTAGTCATTAAGCTGTATACTAATTATAATGGTTTGATTTTTAGTGTAGAGTGCTATAAAGAGTAATGGTAAAAAATTAGCACAAAAAGTGTGCACTAAATACCAAAATGTATGATATGCCCAAATGTTCAGGGAGATAGCATTGAAATTCATTTAAAATAAGGTTAACTTCCAGATTTTAATCTTCTTAATGAAATAACTTTGAATGTTTTTTTGTTTTTTTTTAATTTATCGAATTTAAAAAAAACAACTTACCTTTCTTTTAGTTGTTTAGTTCTATACTAATATTTGTTATGATCAGATTGAAAAATTTCATATAAAAAAACAGCATCAATGATTTCATCAACATTTCTACTAAAATGTTATAACAGATGAATTATCAGGTTAAATTTCAGTGTCTATAGATTTAATAATGAGAAAAGTGAAATTATTTGGACAGCTAGATCATTTAAATCATTGTAACTTGTTATATAGAGATGATATTTCATGTATAGATGGAGAAAATTCAAGAAGTTTACACAGAAAACTTGAGTCTTCGTGACCGTGTACACCAGAGTGAGCTGGAGCTGATTCGCCTTAGAAATCTTTGTGATGATTACAACAACCTATCTGCTAGGGCAAGTTCCACATGCTTGTTTCAAAGTTGATTTTCTTTTCTTCTTCTTCTTGATGATTGCAACATTATTTATTGCTGATAATTTTTGCCCAAGGATAAAAAAAATTGTGCTGATTCGACTAATTGATGTATGTAAATACAAATTTATTTCAATAGCTCCAAGCAAGTCTACACAAATTTTATAAATTGTAACAGCCGTGCTAGAATAAAAGTCCAAAAGTTTTGTGAAGTTTCAATGTGCCATATTTGACTACATGTAAATGGCACTTTTATCATGTAGCATTAGTTTTATTGAAGTCTGTTCATGCCACGAATTAATCACATTGTTAATTTTATAAAGTTGTTAATTTTATAAAGTATTTTATTGTTATACTCTTAAATCTAGTTTTAAATATTTTAAATTTTGAATCCTTAAATTTTATTTAAAAAATATTTTATAGTCTAGCTCAGGCCTGTACGACATACGGCCCGGCCCGCTGGCCACATGTGGCCAACCAACATGCACTTTGCGGTCCTCGAAGGAACGAAATATGCTTTATTCTTATTATTTTATTAATAGCTTTCTGCCCTGTCCTATTTTCTTTCAGCCCGAAAAAGTCCTGTCCTATTTTCTTTTGCCCCGCACAAGTTTTTCATGAAGTATTACGGTCGGCCTTAACATTTTGAGTTGTGCAGGTCTGGTCTAGATATAAAAACAAATTTTAAAACTTTGAAAAAATTCTCAAACATAATGTTAAAAACTGTTGTTTTTCTGCTCATGCAATTGTAACAAATTTTTGTACTCTTTTCCCGTCAAACAATGTGGAAGTTTTCCAACAATTTACAATAGCATCCTGGCACACTTACTATAGTTAACTGTGTTATCTCTTTAATTTACAAGAAAATTGTTTTGTTTTTTTCTGACTACAGGGCATACAACCAACCAATGGCATTGTTGCCATGGACTGTTGACAATTAATCATCTGCTGTTAAACTGATTTGTTGTATCTTTTATTTACAGTATGATGAACTTGAGCACCAACAACAGCAAGCAGTCAGTATCATACAACCTCTCCAAGCAAAGCTGGAAAGACTGGCAAGGAAATGCCAAGAAAAGGTTTTGAAATAAAATATTTTATCAATCACAATCATTATTTTATAAAATCCTGTTCATAAACCGGCCACATTGAAAGTGAATTTAGTGTTGTGTTTGGTCATGAGATGATGTTTAAGTTATAAGGTAATTTTTCTTCAGGATGCCTTACTACGTAGACTTGGGGCAGAATTGAGACGCACTGCATACAGACCTTCTAGTGCCCTTGATGACCTAACACGCTTGGAAAAAGTTATGGAGCATGAAGAATATAATAAAGTAATTTTTTTCTTCAAATATAACACAGCTAGTTCTGTCATAGATAATAACACAGCTAGTTCTGTCATAGAATATAATACAGCTAGTTCTTTCATAGAATATAATTAAGTTAGTTCTGTCACTCAATTTTTTATATCTTAAAATTAATAGACCTACATTTCAGAAATTAATTTATTAATATTTTCTTAAAGTATAATTTAAAAATCAATAAAATAAAAGAAATCTTTATTGAAATTCAGCATTTACTAAAAGCAGGGAAAAAGTTACAGTGTTATAATTTTGTATTGTCAGGATTTCCCTTCATTCTCTAATGGCACTAACACACAAAGATCAACAAGGAATAAAAGTTACACCAAATCTTCCTCCATGGATGACCTAGATCAGAGTTACCCATCCAGTGACACTGACTCAACAGCTTCTTTACCCATACCAAGTACAAGGAGAAAACGACACGTGCCATATGTCAGCAACAGACCCCGGTCAGCGGACCATTTCAGCTCTGGTCCCAGGGCCCGTGGGGCCCATGCACAACCTCGATCGGTTCCTGGGATCAGACCCGACAAAGGGGTGCCACAGGTGTGGTCTGGTGTCGCGAGGGGTCAGTTTGTTGCCATAGCTGATTATGACCCTGCATTTTTCTCCCAGTCGGGCAGGCAAGGTCTAGAACTGGAGCTGAGGGAAGGAGATTGTGTCTTGGTCACAGGTGGGTCACATGCACTATTCATTGTTCTGTAGCCATTTATTCTAAGGGTCATGGTGTGAACAAATTATGTGAACTTCTTCTCAAGGAGACAAGTTCAGCTTCTTATAAAAATGGGATTCCCATTGTGAACTAGACATGTAATAGCAAAGTAGATAGATTAGGAATCTTGAGTTTAGACTGACTATCTAATATTTTTAAAAAATCTGTTCCTGCAAACCCCCCCTCCCCCCTTTCCTCCCCAATGACTTTAATCATGTATGAACATTATGCTATGATATCATCCAGGACCAATGGACAGGACTGGCTATTATGAAGCAGACGTCAATGGAAGAACTGGACTGGTGCCAGCCAACTACCTCCAACCCATTCATGGCAGTAGTCACATGACTGAACATGACCTTAACCAAAGGTTATCAGCCGGGCATCTCAACAGGACTGAGCCCCAGCGCCATGTGCAGCAAGGAGCCTTCACTAGAGTCAATGGTTCGATTCCTTCTTTTCTGTTTTAAATTATCACTTTTTTTTTTAAAATTTAGTTGAGTTTACCTTTACAAGAGTGAATCTGTCAGATGATTCTGAAATGACCTAATTGAACAAAATCGACAACTTCTCATGGAGCAGCAAAACACAATCAGCCGTCAGGAGGTTGAAACTTTTATTTTCAAGGTTCAGTTTCTATTAAAAACTTTTTTCACTGTTCACAAAATGATCAAGTGTTAAAACCAAATATTGTGACTAAATTTTCTTAGAAATTAAAAAAAAATTGCGGCTGATATCATGCCAACCTGGTGATTTAAAATCTTTAATTTAAGAGACTATGGCTTTTTACAGATGCTGGCATTAACCTGAAGGTTGGAGTTGGCAACAAGCCACACCATGCGGCCAACCAGGCACAAAGCGTAGGAAGCCAAGCTGTCAGTCAGATGCCAGATCCCCCACAAAATCTCCATGTTAAAGCTATAGTGGATGAGAGAAGTGTATTGTTGTCATGGTTACCACCTAGGTTGGACAACAGAGGAAACAATAACGGTGTCAAGGTCTTGGGCTATATGGTATGTTTCTAGAAACCAAAGCACACAAAAACAAAAAATGATGTAAGATATTACTGTTGAGAACTTGTACAGTTTTTTTTTTTAGTGTTGCACCACATAACAACTAAAAAAAAGCTCAATTTTATTTTAATTTTTATTACAAAATGTAGGCATACGTTTTTTTTTTTAAATCTAAAAATTCAACAATGTTAAGTTAATACAAAAGCTTATTATCTTTTAAAGTGTCATTAACTTAAATAAAAAATGTACCTTGAAAAAAACACACAATTTCACTTTATAATCACCTTTATATTTCAGGTTTACCTAAACAACCAGGCGTATGAGCAGATCCCCAGCCCCAGGGTGTGTGAGGTGTTGGTAGAAGGTTTGAACCCTGATCACCATCAACATCTGGCCGTACAATGTTTATGCGCTGGAGGCTATGTCTCACCCAGGGCCGAGCTGGTCTTTGAAGGATTAGTTAAGCTGGCACAGCCTCAGAACACCAACGTCGTGGATCAAGACCAGGATGACCTAGATACCGACCTGTCGGCAGTCTTGAATAACATACATTATAAACGTGGTCAAAGGAAAGCGGTAAGAACTAGTTTATCGGGAGGGCTTATCATTGTATGACTTGGCGTTACTATCAAAGTTGTGCCAAGCTTTAAACATATTTTAACATGCCTTGGTTGTAAAAGTGTCAGCGGCACATGATGGCTGCCTCTGTTCTATTAAACTCTCTTTTCACTTACAACTTGAGCGGAAATACTAATCATCATCATCCAGATCCAGGAGCCATTTGGGCATGTGCCTAAAGGCCATGGTGATGAATTTGCACACATTTTTATATACAAAGAACGGCCGCTGAGAGTTTTCAAATTTGGAGAGTGAAAATACGATAAGAAATGTTTCTCAAACAAGTTTAAAAGTCAAAATGATGATTTAAGTATAATTTCTCTAGTGGTATGTCCATCTATTATCTAGTAAATGTTTTTGGGCAGTGCAATAAAAAACGCCAACAACAGTTTCAGAAATGGTCATGAAAAAAATCTACCTCAAGACCATTAAAAAGATTATTTACTCCAAAGTGACATATTTTCTTATTGAGTCCTGTAGATGTTTTGTTATTCATTCTAAGTTTTTGGAGAAGTAAGCTAACATGGGAGAAATCTAGTGGGTTTTTATTTTAATCGCCATGTAAAAATATTTGTTTAGTCCAAGGATTCAGGCTAAAAGAGGGAAATAATTCATGTTTATCTCTGACCTATAAATAAACCTTTGATAAATTGACAGTAGCAGAATAAGTACAGGACTTGTAACCCGTGTTATTACCCTATGCCTCTTGATGCCCAGTAAATAAAGATTTCGGATTGTCCCGCAGGTGATGGCTTTGTATGACTACAACCCCAAACATCAATCGCCCCACGACTATACTGCATTTGAGTTGTCTTTCCAGGCGGGGGATGTCATCCATGTGTATGGAGATCCCAGGCCAGATGGATTCTTCCATGGCGAGGTAAAAAATTTTTTTTTTTATCTAATGGTCGATTTTAGAATTTTGATCCTCTTTTGCAGTTTGGAACAATTCAATTTATGTTTATAGATAAATTATTATTTGACATTTTTAAAAATAATGTTTTTTTAAGATCGTTTTCAGCAGGAAACAGATCAAAAATTAGAAAAAGGAACGAAACATTGTTTGGTTTTCAATAGTCAAATAAACCTCAAATATTTCTACCAACAAGCTCTATATAATTCATCCCCACTAAAACTAGTTTCTATAACTAATTACATATAAACTTGGTCAGAAATTCACAGATCAAGTGTTTGCTTTTTTAGGGAAGCAAAATCTATCACTTTCCATTAATTCTCAGCAAGATTGAAAGATGAATTGAAAAACAAGAGAGAACTGGAGTATTTATATTTATTTTTATGTTTTGTTTCACAGATTGATGGGAAACGAGGACTGGTTCCAGCGTGTTTTGTTGAAGATGTTTCAAAAATTGCCAAGCCATCAAGGGTAGGAGATTAAAAAAAAATAACTTAAAATATATCAATATTTTCACTCTTCAAATATTTTTTTCTTGGGGGGTAATTGGTCTTTTTTTTATTTGGTTTGGATTTTTAGGACTGGAAAATTATCAATATCAGGGATTCAAAGAATGAAATAATATTATCTATCTTGTAAGGTTTATTTAAATGATATGCCAATATAAGATGGATAAAACGTGCATCTCTATTTCAGAGAACAGTAAGAGATTTTGAGCAACAAAACAGCAATGCTTAAAGTAACATTACTTGTGGGACTTATCAAGCCAACTCTGTGATATCTCAAGTTTTCACATAAGGGAACCAGGTCAAATTAAGGTTCTCTTTGGGTCACTGCGATGCAGTAGTCCTGGATCAGTCAAATCTTATTATGTGTCTCATTATCTGGTTGTGAGTGTAGAACTAGTTCTCAGGCATGATTTCCTAGCCAAATCTTGTTTAGCAGAAGTCATTTGTAATGTTTAAAAAATTGTTTGCCTCTCGTTACCCTGTGACCAGCAAATCACTTGCAGAATCACTAGCTGGCTCTGTGATAAATTAGAATAATTATCTCAAGTTCAGTGTTGGAGCTTTGCCAGATCCAACAATTAGAAGTGTTCTCACATTGTCCTGTCAGTGTGTTTCTTTTGTGTTTAGCAGATTCCGTACAAGCATTTTCTTGTATAAAAAAAAAAGGTGGCCAACATTTATTTCACTACTAAATACCAAGCATTCCTTTCAGTTTTCACCTTTATTTTTGTGTTCTTGTTAAAATAATTTGTTGCAAGTTTGAGGTCTTCAAGTTCCAGCCTAGCCTGTAGATTTGTACAAAAGTGTATATAAATAAACATTGAATGTATTCTTCAGTACTCCCATATAGAATCAAATAGCCACAGCTGCCTGTCTCTGTTGTGTCCTCACCTGACCTGTGATAGCATCAAGTACTTAAAAATTATGTTTAGCCTCTGGGGGGCCATCCTTGGCACGTTCAGTTTGAACTGTGCTAGTGCTACCAGTTATTTGATTAGTTCAAATTGAGCAAGGTGCTCTTAACTATCGAACAAGAAGGAAAATAAAATGCAATATGTTCTGTGCTGTACAGCTGTACTATGTTCTGTGCTGTACAGCTGTACTATGTTCTGTGCTGTACAGTACTAAGTTTACTGCTGGCATTTATATCTGTATCTTGTGTCTTCATCTTTTAATTACCGTATTTAACTGCCTTGTAATATAACTGTATATACAACACAAATCTATGAATAATTTTTTTACCCATTCTTAAAATCAAGATTTCCTATGCAAATGTTTTTGTTTTCCTTATTTATATTGATGCAATGTTTATATGAATGAAACAAAGCCGTGAACATCTAATAAAAGTTATATTTAACATGTGACTTGAATTCAGTTGAATTTGTAAAAATCAGAATAGTTGATATGTTGGAGTTGGGGGGGGGGGGGGCGGGGGGGGGGGGGGGGGGGGGGGCCTTACTAAAAACATTATGATGAAAAAAGCAAAATGTGAATAACATTTGACAGGGAACAAATAATCAATATTAAACTTTTGATGAAACAGAAAACAATGTGAAGACATAATGCAACAGTGTAGACCAGATAACAAAGTTGATTGGCCAGAAAACTTATCAAGCGTTTAAGAGTAGCTGTAAATTAGCACAACATACAGGGACAGACACTGTAAATTGGCACAACATACAGGGAAAGAGAATGTAAATTGGCACAACATACAGGGAAAGACAATGTAAATTGGCACAACATACAGGGACAGACACTGTAAGTTGGCACAACATACAGGAACAGACACTGTAAATTGGCACAACATACAGGGACAGACACTTGATTAACTTGGTCTGGTGAAGCTGAATGGGACTAAATTCTTTTTGGACACCCCACCCAAATGACGATGCCTTTGGGACACGGACATAGTCCTCCTGCCACATGCCTGACAGGACGTGATTTGCCTGGGGGACCAACACCACACCCAGTAGGACTTGTAATGCATTTGACATACACCCCACGCCTAATAAGACACTTACTCCTGGGGGGGGGGTACAAGCCCCCAGACTAGAAAGGACGGGCATCACCTGGAGGAAGTGCACCCAACAATTTGTGACTTTCATGACCTGGGAGAAACGCTGGATTGAACTTACACCGGCAGGGTGACAAACCACGCCGACGTCCAACACCGTTTGTATCTTTATTGAAAAATATGGATTAAAAAAATAGGGGAGAGTATTTTTCATTTCTTTAATAGATTATGTCAAATTAAGAGTCATCTCTCTTTCATGTTTTGGCACCACTCCTGATGACAACAAACCACATGGCTATCTCTGCTTATTAGAAATAACGCAATGGCTCTTGACAACTGAAGTGCATTTCAAAAATGCAAACCCCTTAAATCAGTTCAAAACAATAATGCCATCTGTTGGGGCACCTTGGCAGTGCCGTCACAAGGGTTCGTGTCACCCAGTGCGGTCAACTCGTGATGTCACCAGGGGACCACCACTTACAGTAGAGCCACCCGAAACACATCGTCTTGATTCATGGGCGCCCGCAGGTAGGGGCAAGGTGGGGCACTTGCCCCCCAACCCCCTGGATTGATTGGATAAAAAAAAATTAGACAAAAATAGACAAAAAATGTATTAAAGTAAAGAGAAAATAAAGAGAAAGTAACTAAGCTGATGTCCTGTCCGTTCGTTCACCATACAAATACGCTATAGTAAATTAAAACTACATTAAAACATTACTAAAAATTTGTTGCCCCCCCCCCCCCTGGAAAGTTAATCGCTTTTTTTTCCCCCCCCCCCCTAGAAAGTTTTCTGCGGGAAACACATCGTCTTGATTTACCATCACACCGACCACTGTGATGCTCATGTTCTAGATGTAATACCTATACTGAACAGCGTTGTCTTTCCACTAAATGCAACAGTTGCTATCCCATAAAATCCTTCAAGTTTCAAAAATCGAATTTGATCACACAGATACAAATGTTCAGAAAAAAATTCCAGCAGCAGTATAAAAATCAAATAATGTGTTTTTAAAAATGTCCTTCGCCTCTCTTACCCACACTAGTCCCACCCTGGAAACCTCGAACCCATCTCTTCTATTTAGAGACTTTTTCTTAGTCGGCTGGAAAGCTACTCGTAATATTCGTGTGTTCAAGTGAAATCTTCTTTCATTGCTCTGTATCAGATCGATTCTTTTTCTATGATCAGCATTAGAAACGTACAGGCACCTCACGGTCAAACTCTGCGTTGGCTTAAATCGGGAGTTCAAAACCTGGACGCCACTAAGCCCTCGGGACTTTTGGGGGTTGATGAATAGATGGGGGGTTGGAGTTAATATGATTTTAATATGCACCCTATGTGTTCATTGGTCTTAAATTCAAAAAGAGATGTTCTAAATGCTTGCCCTGACTTCCATTTGGGTACATTATATAAAGGAATAAGAACCTCTGGATTATATTCTTTACGGTTGTAAATATATAAGGATAAAAAAAATGGATCGCCTCCCCTGGTGCGCTAACCGTCCTATCTCGGAATGTGGAGGGGAGGAGAAAAATCAATAGGGGTACTCGCCCTTGGCTTGCCCGGCAAGGCGTTTTTTTTTTCTCCAATGTACTGAAGCTGAAAAGTGGTGTGCTCATAGCCGGGGTGTGGGGGTCGGCTGGCAGAGAAAATGCGGAAAAGATGTGGTTTACAGGAGTGGGAAGGGGTGATGAGAGGAAGAGATAAGAATAGAGAAGGTTGAAATGAAATAAATGCTTCACGTGGGATATGATCACGTGAGTGCCGCTTTGGTTAGACAGTGGTGTACAGTTTCCAGCAGTGTAGAATGGGGTTATTTGATCAAGGCACGTCATTTTTGTTTCTAAATGTTTGTTGACGAGAGACTCGGTGAATGGGTGAAATAATTTTAAGAAGAACATTTTGAACAAAAATTAACGCCCATTTAAAAAGCAAATAAAAGAGGGAATCGTGGATGGTAATAAAGGGGAGAGACTGCAATCAGGTTATTGTAGGATGCTAGCTGTGAACAATGAAACGAATGAAACAAAATTATGGGAAAACCTGACAGGAAGAACGCGTTCTACTTTTCAAGTTTCCCATACTTTGCTTCGTTCATTTCCTTGAATCATTAGTGTTATGTAATATGGATCCGGAAATTAGGGGATGTGGCATTAGGGGACTGCTGGACACAATATTAGAATATACGAAAGGTGTTCTCAGCTTGTAGGCCATAGACATGTGCAAGGATTGCATTACCTTTGTCATTTTATTACATGCATTTAACAACTTTACCGGTACTCTTAGAAATGGCATATAGACTTCAACTGGCTGTCGAAGGGGGCCCGTGGACCAAGGGCCTCCTTGCCGTGGAACAAAAACTGTTCAGAACCACTGATCTGTTTGATGTGAAATCCATAAACCTATCATTGTGTCCTGGCGTCTTGTGTAGCCTCCTCTTAGTTCGGATAGTCTGCCATTAGCCGTGACGTAACTTCAAGCATCACCTAGGCTCTTTGTAACAGCCTGAAGGCAGTAGGTGGTATCGGAGGCAGTAGCTGGTATCGCAGACTCGTTGTAACAACCCGGAGGCAGTAGCTGGTATCGGAGACAGTAGGTGGTATCGCAGACTCGTTGTAACAACCCGGAGGCAGTAGCTGGTATCGGAGGCAGTAGGTGGTATCGCAGACTCGTTGTAACAACCCGGAGGCAGTAGCTGGTATCGGAGGCAGTAGGTGGTATCGCAGACTCGTTGTAACAACCCGGAGGCACTAACTCTAGTGTTACTTTTCATCTGAACAAGTCCTTGATGATGGTCCAAAAGTTAACTAGCGTATGGCGTATGCCTGGGACGGCAAGCTTGCCTTCACAGTTACGCCTTTTGTCATCAGGGGCGTCAAGCTGTTACGTAGGCTTAGTTAATGGGTGAGGGGAAGGGTGGATAAGCCAGAAGATGGGACGGGGTGTCATGGGAGAATAATCCGATTTGACTGCGTGCCTCGTTTAAAGGGAATTATAGGATTTAGTTTGGATAATCAGTGGTGCTGAGTACACTTGGGGCTACCCGGGTCGATCATGGACATGGACTGAGGTAATTACGGGACTCGCCATTCATGAGATTTCGTTTGATTCTAGTGATGAGATGTCCTGCTGGCTTTGGACCAACAGTTGTGATAGCAGCGGCTTATTGTAGGATGCTAGCAGCGGCTTATTGTAGGATGCTAGCAGCGGCTTATTGTAGGATGCAAGCAGCGGCTTATTGTAGGATGCAAGCAGCGGCTTATTGTAGGATGCAAGCAGCGGCTTATTGTAGGATGCTAGCAGCGGCTTATTGTAGGATGCAAGCAGCGGCTTATTGTAGGATGCAAGCAGCGGCTTATTGTAGGATGCAAGCAGCGGCTTATTGTAGGATGCTAGCAGCGGCTTATTGTAGGATGCAAGCAGCGGCTTATTGTAGGATGCAAGCAGCGGCTTATTGTAGGATGCAAGCAGCGGCTTATTGTAGGATGCAAGCAGCGGCTTATTGTAGGATGCAAGCAGCGGCTTATTGTAGGATGCAAGCAGCGGCTTATTGTAGGATGCAAGCAGCGGCTTATTGTAGGATGCTAGCTGTGACTTATTGTAGGATGCAAGCAGCGGCTTATTGTAGGATGCAAGCAGCGGCTTATTGTAGGATGCAAGCAGCGGCTTATTGTAGGATGCTAGCAGCGGCTTATTGTAGGATGCAAGCAGTGGCTTATTGTAGGATGCTAGCTGTGACTTATTGTAGGATGCAAGCAGCGGCTTATTGTAGGATGCAAGCAGCGGCTTATTGTAGGATGCAAGCAGCGGCTTATTGTAGGATGCAAGCAGCGGCTTATTGTAGGATGCTAGCTGTGACTTATTGTAGGATGCAAGCAGCGGCTTATTGTAGGATGCTAGCTGTGACTTATTGTAGGATGCAAGCAGCGGCTTATTGTAGGATGCTAGCTGTGACTTATTGTAGGATGCTAGCAGCGGCTTATTGTAGGATGCTAGCTGTGACTTATTGTATGATGCTAGCTGTGACTTATTGTATGATGCTAGCTGTGACTTAGTGTACGTTGCTAGCAGCGACTTACTGTATGATGCTAGAAGTGAACCATCGAAGCTAGCAGCGAGGTTTCACTTGGCCATCGAAACTAACAGTGAAGTTTCTCTTGGCCATCGAAGCTAGCAGTGAGGTTTCACTTAGTCATCGAGGCTAGCAGTGAGGTTTCACTTGGCCACCGAAGCCAGCAGTGTGGTTTTACTTGGCCCTCGACGCTAGCAGTGAGGTTTCTATTGGCCATCGAAGCTAGCAGTGAGGTTTCTCTTGGCCATCGAAGCTAGCAGTGAGTTTTCTCTTCGCCATCGAGGCTAGCAGTGAGGTTTCACTTGACCACCGAGGCTAGCCGGGAAGGCTAATCATTTCGAAAAGCGTAAAACAATATTATTTGATCACTCTTCTTTTATGATGTTTACTTAATTAAGTAGATATATTATGATGCTTTTCTGAACTCAGCGTACCCCTTTATTTGATAGCATAATTGAGTGGAGTATTCATTCTAGAGCAGCGGTTCTCAACCTGGGGGTCGAACGAACCTTACACAGGGGTCACCCAAGACCATCGGGAAAGACATATTTATGAAGTAGCAACGAAAATAATTTTATTGTTGGGGTTCACTCCACAACATGAGGGACTGTATTAAAGGGTCGCGGCATGAGGACGGTTGAGAACCCCTGTCCTAGAGAGATTAAAACGTGGATTTTATCATTTACTAAGTAATTACTCTAATTAGTTTCATTTTATAGTGTCATCAGAAAGGGCTTTATTTGTGTTAATTTGTAATAACAGTAACTTAAAGGATAAATTGTTTACATTTTAAAGCGTACTTTTTACACACACAAAATTCAAACAAGATTCATGAGCGTTAACATATAAGAAGAATGAAGACCAAGCAAGTAAGACTCTTTGATACTCTATCCACAAAACAGAGAAACCATCTTGAAGCTTGTTATCTGTTAGTATCTCTATGAACATGCTCCTGCTAATTAATCCAAATAAAGGCTTGCGATACCATTTTGTTGTGTGGAACATTGACCGGATGTAACTTATGTTAATAACAAACTCGACAAATAATTTAATGTCCCGGTCATTTCATTTGTCAACATGATTTGTTGATCATTTAGACTTAGAAAGTTATTTCAATTCTAACATAGAGGGTTAAATATTTCCATCTTATGAACACATATTTATCGAATCAATCTATTTTACGTGATGTTTAATTTTGAAGTATTCAGAAAACACGATTCCCAAATGTTACTTTGGCAACAAAGACATATTTGTTTTGTATCTCTTAGTCCTACGTTCATTGGAGTGGAACCACAGAGCATAGACTGCATCTTTCTTCCCCCTCTCCCACCCACACCCCCTTACTGGCCTTACCCTCTTCCTGCCATCCCACCCCCCCCCCCCCCCCCCCCCCCTACATATTTGTTTTGTATCTCTTAGTCCTACGTTCATTGGAGTGGAACCACAGAGCATAGACTGCATCTTTCCTCCCCCTCTCCCCCCCACCCCCCCTTACTGGCCTTACCCTCTTCCTGCCATCTCCCCCCCCCCCCCCGCACCCCCCAAGATGAGCCAACTTGAAGATGTGCGGCACAACGTGAAATTCCCGACTTGTTAATCACCACCAGCAGCAGCAGCACGACCTGCTGCAGTTATCTGCCGGTTGGTGGAAGGAACGATTTGAAGATAGGAAATGAGGTCATTGAGAGACTTCATCTACGAACACTTGTGGGAGAGTCAGTAGGACGAGTCACTGAGAGTAATGATCCGGTGTACATGGTCGTAAATGCCAGCCAGTGACAATGAGATAAATGGGAGTCAGAAATGCCAGTCAGTGACAATGAGATAAATGGGAGTCAGAAATACCAGTCAGTGACAATGGGGTAAATGGGAGTCAGAAATGCCAGTCAGTGACAACGGGGTAAATGGGAGTCAGAAATGCCAGTCAGTGACAGTGACAATGAGATAAATGGGAGGAGGGGTTGATTTTGATAGTGATAACGAGGAGGAGGATGTTGATGAGGCTGAGGTTAATAGATATGATAAGGGAGGATGGTAATGATGATTAGGGGGAGGATGGTTATGAGGAGAAGGAGGATGGTAATAATGGTAATGTAGAGGATGGTGATGATAATTTTGTCGAACGTACTTTACATGTACCGGTAAGGCAAATGTAACAAGAAAATACTGTCACATAATAATGTCATGTCAATGTCATGTGAATGTGGTCCGCGTATTGTATTATATCCTCTGAATATCTGGGCTTTTCATTGTTCTGTGGCACAATGAATCATCAATCATTGCAGTTGTAAAGCGAAGGCTCAGGAGCGGCACAGGTGTCGCCAATGTTGAGGGTGAGGTCACCACTCATGCCCTGTCTGCCTCGCCCATGACATCTTTAAAGCCCCAGCTATATACCACAATAAAAGCCCCAGCTATATGCCACAATAAAAAAACGCACAGCTATATACCACAATAAAAGCCCCAGCTATATGCCACAATGAAAGCCCTATCTGTATGCCACACTATGAAAAAACTCACAACTATATGTCAAAATAAAACTCACAGCTATATGCCGCAATATAAGCCCCAGCTATATATGGCTAACATGTAAATAGTTCTGGAATGGTCGGAGTGAATATAAATTTCTTTTGTTTTCATTTAATTAATCTATGTAAATTTTTAAGTTCATGATTATGTTTGTTAAATTGTAGTACAGAGTGGTGAGCCCAGCCCTAGGTTGCATGTACAGAGTGGTGAGCCCAGACCTAGGCTGTATGTACAGAGTGGTGAGCCCAGCCCTAGGTTGTATGTACAGAGTGGTGAGCCCAGCCCTAGGTTGTATGTACAGAGTGGTGAGCCCAGCCCTAGGTTGTATGTACAGATTGGTGAGCCCAGCCCTAGGTTGTATGTACAGCGTGGTGAGCCCAGCCCTAGTTCGGGGTACCGCACTATATAAAACCAATAATAATAATAATAATATACCACGATCATGGGCGCCCGCAGAAAACTTTCAAAGGGGGGGGGGGGCAAAAAATCGATTAACTTTCCAGGGGGGGGGGCGCAAATTTTTTTTTAGTAATGTTTTAATGTAGTTTTAATTTACTGTAGCGTATTTGTATGGTGAACGAACGGACAGGACATCAGCTTAGTTACTTTCTCTTTATTTTCTCTTTACTTTAATACATTTTTTGTCTATTTTTGTCTAAATTTTTTTTAATCCAATGAATCCAGGGGGGGGGGGGCAAGTGCCCAACCCTCCCCCCCCCCTGCGGGCGCCCATGACCACGATAAAACTCGCAGCTGTCTGTCACAAAAAAAGTCCCAGCTATATGCAGCAATAAAAGTCCCAGCTATATGCGGATGGACATTTTGTTTCAATGAGGAGTAGTTTATAGAAACCGGTCTTTGCTTAACAGAAAGAATGGGATTGACGGAGGCAACAGGTGCAACAGCAATGTCACAAATCAATAAAAGTAAAAGAAACGATCTCAACATTGACCCAAACTTACAACTGTAACCCATTTGAAACGAAATGGGAGGTGGGGGGTGTTATAAGGTTATAAATAACTTGGTGTCCCGGTCTGATAAGAAACTCAGTTTGCTCAAGGGACGAGCTTCACCAAGTTAACACCCCCCAACATCTAACGAAATGGGCACGTCCAGGTCGAGTAGGAATGGGTTCGTTGTAAGAGTCCGCTGCTCCATTCTTTCATTTGCCTTCCTTTTGGCCACAGGAGGATCACGGGCAGCCGCCCCCCTCCCCCCAGTTCTATTTAACTTGCAGTGCCGGTGCCGTGGCTGTGAGTGAGCAAATGTGTAGGTTATTTTATCAAGTGCCTATCATGTTAGGCTGTGCCTCTGTGCCTGTGGATTTTGGCCTACTTTTCTGTGGTTAAACCTTCTTTTTTTTCCATTTGATATTTTAGGGAGTACACTATCTACTAATTCTGTGAAAAAATAACTTTAAAAAGATAATGTTGGCATTTTAAACATAGACTAATACGTTAAGATAGGTTTTTATTTCATACACGCCTTTAATTAACTTCTCGCAGTTGTGTTAGTTTTGGTAATTAGTCTATTTTTATTGAGAGCGCCGATCGTTTGATTTATCCCCATGTCTGATTTGCGACGAGGGTTTCCTCTGATCCTTATACGGGCCGGTTGGGTAGGTTGGGACGTTTACCCATTCATGACGTAGGTTGAACTTATCAATGGGCATCCACTCAACCGTGTCCGTTATTTACGTGAAATATTTGGGATTCTTTAGGTTTTTGTTTCCCTACGTGGGATAGGGATAGGGATAGGGCTTGTGTGCATAAACACTAAATATAAACAGTGACTGGATTCATTGCAACCTTTAAACGGTCGGTGGATGCACTTGATGTAGTAAATACGGATCTGTCTTGATTATTATTGTTTTTCCTTACGATCCCTTTTCCTTATTTAGTTCAATGAAATAAAAGTGTTAGAGCCCAGGTCCGTATTTTCAGTAGAGTCTCCGGCCTCCGGTGTTGAATTATTTCTTTAACTTTTTTTTTGTCCGTTTAACTTCAGGCAGTAGTATTGCCTATATTGCCCGTGTTGCCTATTTTACTTATTATTGCTGATATTCATTTTGAAGGAAAACTTCTCATTTCGTTCACCGCAAAAATCAGGTGTTCATTTATTTATTTCATTTTTGTGGATATAGCATGATCCGAAGATAACTGGATCCACTGGATTACACTGCTAAGCTAACGTGTGGATTACTAGTGTTGCTGTGTTGTAGTTTATTGTTCAGACATGGATTGGCACGAGGCCTCGGCCCCGGGTGCATTAAATTGCGGAACTACATCGATTCCAACCATAGGCAGCAGACGGGATCGGTGCCGTCATCACGGCCATAACAACTTGACCCCACTGACCAGTGGGGCAGCAGGAGCTGAGGTGTTCTCACACAGGAGAAGGACTCGAGCCCCGGCCCGCGGCGCCCTGGGGCTGGACATGTTACGTGCTTCGTGTGTCTGGGTTGTGGTGCTCGGTTTATTGGTGGCGCCCGGGGCGGAGGCTTTCAATGTGGACCTGGAGACGGCAGTGGTCCACCAGGGGACCAGCGGCAGCATGTTCGGGTACGCCGTGGCGCAGCACGTTGACCAGTCCACTAACTGGTGAGTTCCTGGTCTTTCTGTTTCTGGTCTACGTCTATTGTTTATGTGTCCAGTATATGACTGTTGTTTAATGTGCCTATAAGTATATGTATCTTGGTTAAAATATTAGACCAGGTCTGCTTTTTAATATGTCTAGTATATATGTATCTTGTTTAAAATATCTAGACCAGGTCTGCTGTTTGTCTAGTATATGTCTCTTATTTAAAATATCTAGACCATGTCTGTTGTTGAATGTGTCTAGCCTCGGTGATTTTGTATCAGCTTTCCGGGATACAGTTTCAATTGACAATATATGTCATTAAGTTTTAAGTGTGGTTTTCATTATAGCATTATCACAAGGTCTTCGTAGGTGAAGAAAACATTATGAGAAGTACATTGTCCACGCGATTAAGCAGTGATTTCCCATGACTTTGCGACAGGATTGTTTGTTACAAGGAAAATATTGAATCCTCTAACAACAGCATGTAACGTCATAGCTGTACAGGGAGTAAGTTCCGGGGCGCATGCATGCGAAGTTAAGGGCGCGAGTCCTACCCCGCCTGATCCGCCGCTGACTGTACACAAGTTGTAATAAGTAAGTAAGTGCAAGGTTACGCCCTCGTGGCTTAAGTCGCGCCGTGAACTGTTCTCCCTGCCACAGTGGTCAGATGATGTCATCGCACTTGTCTAAATTAGAGATTGGGTGTGGGCAGTCATCTCATTTGTTGCTAGTAACATTGTTGGGTTAACTGTGCCGCTAAATTAAGATTTGTTTTTTCTTAGACACTAGAAGATATGATCCGATGTTACCGGTACAATAATGGAAGACATACTTTCTACCTGCTATTGCGACGTCTATAACAATAACAATTTTACGTATATAACTGAATGAGGTTTTCATGGCATCCTCAAATAAGATTCTAAAAATTATATATTCCACGCCCTTGAAATGTACATTTGGCAAATAGTTATTTCCTTGCATTAAAGCAGTTATATTTTATCAAATTTATAGTGATTCGATTTCCGTAGCATAATACAAAATAGCTATCATTGTTTTTAAGAATCCAGCGTTAAACGGTCACAATAGCTCCTTCTTAATCTGTGTCTTACTCATAATTATTACGACCACGGCCTAGGGCAGTATTTGACCTTCGTTAGGTCCCATTTGAGTTGCATCTGCACTTATAGTTGCTGACGTAAGGTACTGCAGGGATGTGCCATCAAATACAATTTGTTGAAACAATCTCACCACTGTCCTAACTCCCCTCCCCCCTCCCCCCCCCCCCAAAAAAAATTATTTGAATATCGCGGATTCAAGGAGTAGGCTACACGTTGATGGTGGCCCTAACGTGTACACACAGCACGTGACCAGCGAAGTAAGGTAAAACAGATACAAGCCTTGGTCTAAGGTAAACTTTCAGCGTGTGCTCCGATCTAAATTTAGACACGTTGTCAGTGATTCCCCGGGCTAAAGTCTCGGTCTTATTAATAGAAGTTAGGGGTTAAAGTTAAACTAAGATGACGTGGGTTTGGGGTAAGGTGATGGGGAAAGGACGGGGGAGTGACGTACGTCAACAACCGGAAGGAGAAGACCAGAGATAAAGTCCCTGGGGGCTACGGCTATTTAGAATGCTGGGCTTGGCAAAATAAGTTATGCTAGACAGAATAAGGCAGGCTCGGCAGAGTTGGTTGGTACTGATTTAAAGCATCTCAAAATATAATGGTGAGATCCCTCCGGCCCTCCGACCACTGAATCCGCCATTGAACAAGCTATTGAAAAGACGTGGGTAGGTATACACAGTATTTAAATGAAACCTGAGTCAAAAGGGGGATACCAAATAAATAATTGGTTGGGAAAGGGGGGGGGGGGGCGGTTGTATCAGAAGATCGTATCCTATCCTGAATGTAGGGTAGATAACTTGGTCAAGCCGTGGAGAAAAGGATTCAGTTAAATATCAGTAAAATGATTTGTTAGGTTGTACCAGTTGAACGACATTTACGGCGTTGTGCGCTCTATGACAGTAACGTACTACGCCTACAAATTTGCTATGAAGGCAATGTACCACACATGCCTTTGACATAGCGGAGTATATTAGAGCAGTGGTTACCATCATGTGCTCCTAAGGGCTCCGAGTGCACTTATTAGGGGTCCGCGGCAGCCCCGGGAAACTGATAAACACATTTAACTTGTAAAGGGGGTCGTTCGCAAATTACGTCACACAAAAAAAACAACCTTTTTTTGACCCCCCTCCCCCTGTCACAAATTCTTTACACCCCACCCCCTTTTTTAGTGTCACGTCACACCTAAAAAAAATCAAAACATACATATAATTTTCGTATTTAAACTAATATTTTATTTTATTCTTTAACATTTTCCCATAATGATAATGGATTAAGATGCAGTATTATTAGAAATCTGTGACGCGAAACAACGAAGTCATCCCCGCGCACAGTGTAAAATGGCCAAAATAATTTTTGCGCAAAAGGTGTGCGCGACTGAGGTTCACGTGACCTATAATACCTGAGGCAATTTCAACCTCAAATTAATTACATACAGGTTTTTTTTTCAAAAATTAGAAAATTTTAGATTTTTTTAAAAATATAAAAAAATAAATGAACTATGACATCACAATTTTTTGACCCCCCCCCCCTCTCTCCCTTGGCACAAAGTGTCACAAAGTCCCCCCCCCCCCCCTCTGACTGTGACGTAATTTGCGAACGACCCCTCAGACATAGAGATGATAACCCGAGGGGTTCCCCTCACAGCAAACGATAATATGAAGGGCCACGGGAGATACACATCCTGGAAGCAGGAAACGGTTGCATTAGGCTTAGTTAGAACAGCAGCAGGCAGGAAGTGTCTATTCGCTGATTGGTTTCTTTGGTTACGGGTTAGTTTTTTTTTTAGTGCGTCATGACCGGAAGTAAAAACGTCATGAAAGTTAGACCAAAGTCATGATGTCACTTGTTTGACAGTTACCCTCGGTCAAATCGAGATAATCATCACGTTCGACTATTCCGACTCATTCTCACCCCCCCCCCCCCCACACACACACTTCTAACCGCTATACAACGCTCGATGCATGCCGGGTGCCGTCCATGGCTGGACAGGGGTTAATGGTACTTGGGTGGGCGAGGACAATCTTTTTACAAAGCTGTTTTTTTAAATGAATAATTTATGTAACTGCTTTTTAATGTCATGTTTCTTCTTCCCCCCCCCCCTTTCCCCCCCCTCCCCCCCCCTTGTTGCTGATTCTTCTGTGAAGCGCGGTGAGCCTAACCTTAGGCTGGGGGTACGCGTTCAATGAGACCACTTTATAATAATACTCATTTTATTAATAATAACCATTAATCGTTAGAATTAGTATTATCATAATCATCATGAACGAAAGAGGCTATCCACTCAATGACGCCTCTCTGTCTTTATTGTTTTGTTTGACCTCAAGCTCTCACTGTTTATAATATCACAATAATTTATTTTGAGAAGCCAGTATGATGGCGATGGCTATGGCTATGGCTAAATGAATCACTACATTTTGAAGTCATCACTTTAAAGGAACCTGTCATCAATGAGATTTTCAATGAGATTTTCAAAAACCTCCTCTTTTCGCTTTTCGTAGGGACAAAAGCCCTTGGGACATGCTTGTTAGAAGCCATCTCCCTGCTATAAAAGCACTTATTGTCACCAAAGTTGCTCTCGTAGCCGGTGTATCACATGTTCCTACGTGATCCTACTTAGTCTGAACCACATGGTATCGACATGGTAAGTGTAATCATTGACTTGGATGTGCTCAACGAAGAGTGGATCGGTTTTCGATCAATGACGGGGCCAGGGAGCCAGGATAACAAACTCATTTATATAAGCTAGAAACGA
Source organism: Lymnaea stagnalis (assembly GCA_964033795.1). Classification (NCBI taxonomy): domain Eukaryota; kingdom Metazoa; phylum Mollusca; class Gastropoda; family Lymnaeidae; genus Lymnaea; species Lymnaea stagnalis. The sequence continues at coordinate 1,070,449 of CAXITT010000152.1, read as the reverse complement.
ACTCTTTCATTCACATAATCTAGAAATATAATCCTGAAGTATAGGTCAAAACGTGTCAAAGTGTCCTCGTTTTATAGCCATTTTCATTGTTTCTATAGTATAGTAGTTACTATCCTAGTGTCTCATTTTTATTTTACTTAGTTTACATGTTTTTAATAATTGTAAAGCGCTTAGAGCTTNTTCTTCCTCTCACATGGAATAACTTAAGTGCCCGAAAGAGCTACTTCCAGAAGCTTTCAAATCACACCATCAAGTTCTACAATTCATATGAAACAGTTCTCTGGCTGGTGTGTTACCGAATGGTTTTTTTTGGGGGGGGGGGGGGGGGGGGGGGGGGCGGGCTCACAGCTGCTAAGGTGGCAACAGACGGTCAAGGACAAACGCTTTCATGCGGAACAACACCAAACATAGCTTTTAATCCTCGACACGAGCACGTGGCGCTATTTTTAGCAGACACGTGCTCGTTCTTTGTATCGAGTCTTTTTAATGTTCACGGTAAGCGTAGCGCCCCACTCACGCAGGTATGACGCTGAGAATGCAAGCAGGCCCTTTAGACCAGTGATTCTCAAACTTCTTAATGCCGCGACCCTTTAATGCATTTACTCATGTTTTGGTGAACTCCAACCATAAAATTATTTTCGTTGTTTTCCGATGGTCTTAGGCAACCCTGTGTAAATGTCGTTCGATCCCCCCCCCCCCCACACGCAAGGGGTCGCGACCCACAGGTTGAGAATCGCTGCCTTGGGACTATGGTTTTTGTTGAACTGCGCCACCGCAAGGAAAGTGAGCTAATGAAAAGCACTCAGTTCATTTAAAAGTCCTACGTCAAATATGAACATAAGACGAAGGGAGACTGAGTGCTGTGTATAGGCCTAAACACCGTAGCAATCAGTCGATAACAGACATTTATGACCAACCTAAAACACTAGTCACTAGGGAAAGTGGGATTGGTTTTTGTTTGATTGTTTTTTTTTTTCTTTAAAAAAAAAATCAATTTTCCTTTTATCAAGATAATATTTATTTGATTCATTTATTGATTTCAAATTATTATCAAGACATTTTATTTTGTTTATTCACTTTTGTTGTGGAAGTTGTTAGGAGCGTATCGCTTGAAATTTTTCTTATTAATGATCATATTACATTCCCTTACTTCCGCACACGTCATCATTATTCGACCGAGTTGATTCAACGCATTAATTTCTCAGGTAATTTTTCTTTATCTATAGCGAAATCCCCTTGTTGGTTTATTCCACCCAATCAATAGCTACCACTTCTTTATCAACCATCGCTTTTTTTCCCCCTCATCTCCGAACAGCACACACACCTCTTCTCATTGGTCAGTCGACACAATGAGCTGTGGCGCAGAGCCAGCTGTGTTTAATTTAGCCATGATTTTGGTGGGTTCCTAGCAAGACATGTGGGATCTCTGGCTCTAATAATGAAATAATTGTGTGACGTCTATCTACAAGGGGGGGGGGGAGGGTGTGGCGTCCTCCCCACCACACCGCACCCGCCCACCCACCTTTGGATTTGTTCATTCTCCCCANGCAGGGTTTTCGGGAGAGAGGGGGTCTTAGAGTATTAGTTGAGATGATGCTAGTAAGGAAAGCCCCTTAGTCTTAAATAGGAATGTATCACTGGCCAGTAACTTAATCGTTCTAACTTGTAATAGAAGACAAAGTTCAGCCATCCATGGAAATATTGACACCCCTGTGACAACCAAGGGGCCCCCCTTATAGAACCAGCCATCCGTAGATTTATGCATCTGATCATGAAAAGAATGAGAAAGCATCAGTTTAGTTGGTACACTTTCCAGTTGAGAGCTACGGAAGGAGCGTCTATCCACCCCCCTCCGCCCTGTGTAAACGCCCCTGAATTGCAATGTCCAGGAAGCCAGTCTATGGTAGATATAGTCGTCTGGTGACCCATAACTGTCTCCCGCCTCTCGTAAAGCTGGAATATGCCATTTGTTATTATGTCCCACGTCATTCTTTGCACAAACGCAATGTAAAGTAACTACTGAATATCAAACTATAGGTGCGCAGGGAATACAATTATTACGCCAAAAAAAAAAAAAACAAGTTCATTTGCATATTATTATACAGTATGGGTTATTTATGCAGTACGGTTAAAAGAGGGAGATATTGATTAACACTCTCCGTGGCTAATGTTGCTTTTCACAGGAAGATCCGGTGAAAGCAAACGCCATCCTTACACTTACACAAACAAAATTGTTTTATATGTGTATGTGGGCGTGTAACTGTGTATGATGGCGGTGTTGGGGTGGGGGGGGGGGGCACTGACTAGTTTGTAAGAAAAAATAAAGGTGTGTAATTATTGATTCCGGTTACGATTGACACCGGGTGCAGTTTGAAGCGTCGCAGCGAGGGGGGTCCGTCCGCTGAACTCAGTGATGAATGTCTTTCACAGTAGCTCTCAAACGATGGGGTCTGTTAAGTACGTAAAACAAGTATACAAGATACATGCATTGGTTGGACAATGTGCTCTTGACAGCAAACTCGGACACAACTGTGTACATTGTACATCCTACTGTAACATTCACCGGGGTCTTATGTGATTGGCGTGCCAGACATACAAGAGCAAACAAATACACACATATACATCAACAGACATTGGGGTCAACTGTAAATATGTTTGATGTGTGAAAATATCTGCTAATAGAAGAAAAAAAACATTTTCGAGAGGTCATGGTTGTTCGTGCCAGTGAAAGCAGGACATATTTTATGGAATAGCTCTCCAATACGTTAGTAGTAAGTAATCATTGATGAAGTGTGTTATTTTTAGTCACGTAACAGGAATAGCTTAGCTGTTCTTACGTAAAGGAAAGGCTGGGTACAGAGTGCAGGGAGAATACAATACATGTACTGAAAAAAAAAAAGGGGGGGGGTGCCACCTGAGAACAAGGTTGAGAATCCCTACTATACAAATTGGACAGGAAGTTGGTTTCCCTGGTGGAGTATTGGTTTCCTTGTGATTATGTCGTCCGACAAGTGCTTTGATGTCAACCACTGCATCCTGAACCCCCCCCCCCCACAACAACAACCCCCGCCCCCGCACACACCCACACACCCACCAATTTGTGTGTGTGGCAAACATGGAAATACAATNCCCACAACAACAACCCCCGCCCCCGCACACACCCACACACCCACCAATTTGTGTGTGTGGCAAACATGGAAATACAATAACATGTCTGGGACGTGAGGTGTTGCCTCTGGAAATGTCAATAGGTAGGGAGAGCGTGAGAGGAGGAGATGGTGAGAAGAGAGTGTCAGGAGGAGAGAAAGAGTGAAGAAAAAGAGAGAAGGAGAGAAAGAGAGGAGGAGAGAGTAAGAGGAGGAAAGAGTAAGAGGAGAATAAATAGGAGGAAAGAGTAAGAGGAGAATAAATAGGAGGAAAGAGTAAGAGGAGAATAAATAGGAGGAAAGAGTAAGAGGAGAATAAATAGGAGGAGAGATTAAGAAGGATAGAGAGTGAGAGGAGGAGAGATTGAGAGGAATAGAGAGTGAAAGGAAGAGAGAATTATGGGAAAAGAGAGTGAGAGAAGGAGTGAGAGGAGAGATTAAGAGTAGGAGAAAGGGAGAGGAGTAGTGAGTGAAAGGAGGTGAGTAAGAGGAGAGAGTGAGAAGAGGATAAAGAGAGTGAGAGACGAGATTCAGCGGAGGATAGAACTATAATAGAACGCGAGAGGACACAAGAAAGAGAGGAGGAGTGTTATTGATGGAATAAATGGGAGGAAGATGGACATAAAGAGTAGTACCTTTATAAATAAAAGAAGGTAAAGAGAGAGAAAGAGATAGAGAGAAAGAAAGAGAGGGAGAGAGAGAAAAGAGTAACTTGATTATCCCAAGATGTTCATTTGCCAAACTACTTTTATATTATTAAAAAGTTGGGTTTTTTTTGGTGTTGTTTTTTTTTTAAAATGTATTTCTAAAATCAACTTAGTAAGGCAAACACATATATTAACATACCTAATTGTTGTGTTGTTTTTTTATTCGAAACGAATTGTTCCGCTTAACTGCAAAAACCATACATTTTCACCGTACATTTTCGCATTCTTATTGGTCAACAATTAAATTTTTCGTTCATTCGTAATTTTATATTTCACCCAGATTAAACAAAAGTTGAACGAATGTTGAGCTACGTTTAGTTTGATAATACAGTTAGGCCTACCACAGAATTATTATACGAAACAGTGTTGCATACAGACACTCGTGTGTAGGCTTATGATTTAAATTAAAGGCTATTTTATGTCCTATTATACAAACCAGAAATAAATAATTATATATATTTTTTTTTAAAATTACCCATTATTCGCTTTCTTTACATTTATGCCCATTAGTGTGACTTATATTGTGGAATATTTTTATTCCATCAATAACAATGTGTACCACCATGAAAATGATGCATTTCAATAAATGAATGAATCGATTAAGCCAAAGGTTCCCTCAATTTTTTTGTTTTTATATTTTGAAAAATTTAAAACAAAAATAATTATGGAAAGGTTACCATTCTCCAGGGGTTTTTAAATTTTTTTTTTTTTTACAACACTGTTCGCCTTTGCCTAGGACAACATTGATGAGCATGATCATGATAAAACAAAAGGAATGTCACAAACGACTGAATTGAATAAACCGATGGTTCCCACATTTTATTTGTGAAAATTTTTTTTTTAAAACCAAATTAATAATTAAAAAAAACATTACCATTCTCTTATTTTTATTTCCACATAACTATTGACCTTTGACTAAGCCAAATTGTAATTTTTTTTTTATTTTGGAAATCTTGGACAAATAGGTCATCATGCGTCTGTGAGCAGGGTTCACAGAGGATTAGTCACATCAGACAGCAAGACTTCGAGCAATTATGAAAATCGTGTTGAGTGGCAGTATGACTTCTGGTAGACGACTGAAAGCCTCGATCACTTTCGGCCGAAAACGAAAATTAACCGAAAGTTAACTTTTCTGCTGCCACCCGAAACCGAAACTACGCCGAAATGGAGCAAATGGCGACTTTCGGCGCCGAAACCGAAATTCGGTCGGCCTCTAATTTGAACCAACTTGAGAAGGGGTATAGAATGTCCATTAACCCAGCAGTTATCGGTAATTGCCACGACAGACTGATAGAGTACACGCCGTTTAGGACAGGCCTGCCAGATTTAGCAACATGTCGTGCGACAATGTTTGTGTGATGTGTGTTACCTGTGTCAAATTACGAGTCAGTATATCGTCTGCATGTATGTCTTGTAAAACAACAACAACATACCAAAAAGATTGTATTCATTGACTATTTCCAGGTTACTGATTGGTGCACCAAAATTTAACACAACCCAAAACGACGTCGTACAAGGTGGCGCTGTTTTCCGATGTAAGACAGACGTCCCGAGCTCTTGTCAAGCAATTCCTTTTGATAACGAGGGTAAGATTTCATTGAATTTTTAGAAAAAAAAAACAAAACTACTACACATATGAGGACCGTTTTCATTTCTCAACACGTAACCCCAGAGGCGTCACGAGGGTAAATGTCACACTGTGAGGGTCAACTCATGAGGTGTATTAGCGGATGCCATCAGCATATTAGTAAAGTTCAGGGGCGTGAACACACAAGTGCTTTAGTGAGGCCCCCCCCCGGGGGGGGGGGTTGTCACTAATTGGGATTCTTATAAAGTGCGTTACCTGTAAGCATGTTTAATCAAATTTTCACCACCCCCCCCCCAACTGCTCGCTATTACATTTCTAAAGGATTTATTCGAAAATCTTTGGTGTGGGGGTTTGTTTGACTATCCACACAATTTGTGTTACCAACCTATTTATGCTTTATAACCAGTTGGTGTATAATCATACCTACATACTTATCGGAACTATCTATTTCCAGGTAACAATATCAAATATGACCAGAGAACAGGGAGATATCTACAGCTGGAGGAAAAGTCTGACCAGTGGTTTGGTTCAACTGTTAAAAGTTCGGGAGAAAATGGCTACATCGTGGTAAGTGGAACCATTTCTCTATTTGACGGCCTGTTCCCCAACCCCTGAACCCCGCCTGATCTCCGCCTTTGAACGGCCCATCTTAAACATAGCCAACATCCGCTTCACGGCTATGAGCTTCCTGAATTGGAAAACTGTTGAGAGCAGATGTTGTGAGCACATGTTGATTCCCTCATGACCCTGTTACAGCATAGCGCCCCCCCCCCCTATCGAGAAACTCCAGGCCACTTTCAGGATGTGACTAAACCGTTGAGGAAGTGGAGAGCTTTATCTTTTATTGTCATTCCCACTGTCTTGATTTCGTAATGACGTGGCGATGTCATTTTGACAATAGCAGTGCTTACACAGACTGATCCGTTGTCGTCCACTGAACAGGGCGTGATGCCGTTATTGAAACAAGTGAATGCAACCAAGGCCTCGGGGCCAGGCACTATAAGTGTACGGCTTATTACGCACTGCTCTGAACAGCTCTCCAACAATGTTCGCTTCACATATTAACTTCATCCCAGTGAAACTCATACCATACCAAAAGTATGGAAAACTTCAAAAATTTTATCCAGCACATAGAAAAATAAAGTCACTTGCAGTAAAGACTCACGCTCTGTCACACACTTGTCTCTAGTGTTATGAAATATTGTGAGAAACTACCTCCGACACATTTTAAAAAAAAAAAAAAAACCCCCCCCCCCCCCCCCCAACCCATTCGGTTCTAAATCTGACGGAAGTATCGAGGACGCCATCTTACTTTTATTGGAAAGACGTTCACCATCACCCTGACATCCCTTTAAAATATTCTAGGGGGAGATTTTTTTCCTTGACTTCAGTTCTCAACAGTGTCAACATCATCCAACCACATCTTAGGATTCAAACATTTTCTTTGTAAGATGTCAATTCAAATAGTCAAACGTGGATACTGGACTTTAAAAAAAAACAAACAAATCACGCGCAAGATGTCAAGGGGAATGACCCCAAAAACAACAACATTAATTAGAGAAATAATTCCTGGGGTGCCACACAGTTTCGTTCGCCCCCCCCCCCTCTTTACCTGTATACATTATATACCAAAGATATCCAGAGACCAAGCAACACCGGTCCACACATTAAAGTTGCTGATGGTACCACCATCTTTGGCTTAATGTCTGAAGGGAAAGCTTATACTACAAGTTATTCACACGCTTTAAGCAGTGGGTGCCATGGGAATTGTCTTCAGTTGAATGTCTCGAAAACGATAAGAAACGGTTGCTGATTTCTGGAGCAAGAGAATAACGTATCACATGTTCTTGCCACACAATGGTTTACAGCGTCACGTTGAAATGTTTTTCTTGTGTAGATTCTGAACACAAGGTTTCCAAAATGAACAATTTAATTGAGGCATTTCAATGCTAGACTCGGATTACAAGCAGAACATGGTCATGAATTTGACTTTGTGTATCAGTTAATGACTTAATGGCACTATATACATGTAAGCTGGATGTCGTTACTCCCCCCACACACACAAACTTTGTCAAATTAACCACGAGAGTAAAATTTGCATGAACGACATTTTTATTGTACAATTTGCATGACAATACTTGTAAACATCTAAAACAATGAAGTCGTACATTGACCGATATACGCTCAGTAACGTAACTAGGGGCAGGGGAAGGAGCGACTGGCACGATTGGCATGTGCGTGTGATATACCGGTATATAACATTATGACTGATGTCTGTGTTTGAGGGGAGGGTGGAGGCTGATTATTTTGGGATTCGCACCGTGCACCATTTAGTCGAGTTACTCTTCTGAGTCTACTTACTTGTTACAAATTTAGGCAGACGTTCTGAGTTTCTCAAATAGTTTTTGTCTCGGTCATTCAGGTAGCTCTCTTTAAAAAAAATATATCGAATATGGGGGTAGAAAAAAAATGTAGATCACTCTTCAGCTTTCCAAATGTAACTATTGTAACTGGTTAGCGAGTGGTCACATTACGGCTTACTTTCAACCTGATACAACCTCAATAGCAACAACATTGTTTTTAAGACAAATACATTTTCATCTAGCATTTGGTAAAGTCGTCAGTAATACACCAGACACCAACCCCCCACCCCCAAAAGAGAAAAAAAAACAAACACCAACAACAACAAAGAAACAACAAAGAAACAACAAAGAAACAACAAAGAAACAACAAAGAAACAACAAAGAAACAACAAAGAAACAACAAAGAAACAACAAAGAAACAACAAAGAAACAACAAAGAAACAA
>CAXITT010000152.1:1051269-1061878 GCA_964033795.1 Lymnaea stagnalis | reverse complement strand
CCCCCCCCCCCCCCCCCCCCCCCCAAAAAAAAAAACCCCAGAAGAGCGCATGTTTACTCGTCTCGTTACCATTTTATTCTAAGGTCTTCTCTTAATTTAGTTTGTTTGACGTTGCTATGCTTACCGTACCTGCGCGTGAGCATCCTCTCTCAGCCCTGCTCTCTCCCCGTAGCCTTCTCCCCCTCCTCACGATGTCCTTGTTAGTTAAGTAGAATTTTGTCTTACCTTTGTTCTGTTCTGTCTGTTCATACTAACTGGTTGTCAGTGTCTAAACGTGGGTTAGGAGCTCGAGCTGAGTTTAAGGCCGTTTTCAGCGGTTCGAGAGCCCCGTGTGTGCACGCAAACAGAAAGAAAAAAAACAAACAAAATAGAACAAATAATATTTTAAGTTTCAATCAGTAGTCGAAGATAATATAGTACCACGATTTTTTGGGGGGGTCTTTATTTGACCAGTTTTCCGGCACCTGGTTGGGGAAAAAGGACATGACTAAAACGTTCTGAAACCACGGAGGTTTATTTTCGGGTCTGATCACGTTATACTTGTCACAAACTGGTTGTGTCTAAACTTCCAGCCGCCTTCGGTCAGCGTGACACGTGTTTAGGCGAGAACGTGATCACGGGTTACATTACGCTTGTGTGTTTGGGGAGGGAAGGTGGGGAGGGGGGGTTCGGGTCCAGGGTCCTGGCAAGAAACAACATCTACTTCTGCTTGATGCATGGTCATTATGTACTTCGATCTCTCACGCGTACGATCTCTTAGCTTTACAATTCTCGCTGGAGAGTAGACCCCATCCTTCTCTTAGCTTTGAATTCTCTTTGGAGAGTAGACCCCATCCTGCTATACCTACGAACACCCACCTCCGATGGGCTGAACGCGTTCTCACCCTCAATTCCTTTGAGTTTAACGGCAAATCAATCGGTGGAGTTGCTATGGGGACTAAGAATGGGACCCAGCTTCTCACGTTTGTTCATGGGACATTTAGAACACATGGTGGAGAGAAACTACACTAGACGCCTCCCTGAATTCTAAAAAAAAATAGTAGGCTACAGTGATGATTGTCATTGGAGTCACCACTATGGAGAGGAGCGAGCTTGACCTATGCATCAACTTCATAAGGTCATTTCACCCTTCCATTGAACTCACATCACAGGTCTATGAAATCTCGGTTAACATTTTGGACATTACGGTCATCCTTCACAAAGACAGCATACTCACCTCAGCTTACTTTAAACCTGCAGACAGCCACTGCTTTCTTCTGTACTCTTCCTCCTACCAAAATCCTGTAAGGATTCTATTCTCTTTTCTCAACTTATTCGTCTTCGTCCACTCTGCCAGTCCGACAATGATTTTTTTTTCCTTTTCAGGGCACTTGAGATGATTAACTGCTTCCGGTGTAGGTCCTACCCGGATACAGTACTTGCATCTGCTCTTGAACGGGTTTAAAAATAGGACTCGCGCTGATGCTTTCACTTTCAGGTCTCGTCCGAGTGACATTGGCGATCGCGCGCTGATGCGTTCACTTTCAGGTCTCGTCCGAGTGACATTGGCGATCGCGCGCTGATGCGTTCCCTTTCAGGCCTCGTCCGAGTGACATTGGCGATCGCGCGCTGATGCGTTCCCTCTCAGGCCTCGTCCGAGTGACATTGGCGATCGCGCGCTGATGCGTTCACTTTCAGGCCTCGTCCGAGTGACATTGGCGATCGCGCGCTGATGCGTTCACTTTCAGGCCTCGTCCGAGTGACATTGGCGACAGGATGAAACGTATTCAAACCGTCCCATTCTTCTTACCGACCCTGACACCCGCAATAGTTTTTCTCATTCCCGCCTCTTTTTGCATTCGGAAGATACAAAACATCTTCGAGATCTCCTCGTGCAGTCTCCGTGTGCGGGGCCACATCCGCGATACCCCCTTCCACTTTGGGACTAAGCCATGTGGACGCGGTGAGCGGAAAAAGGTCACAGGTAAAAAAAAAAAAAGTAAACGGTTTTGCTATAAAAATAAGTCACAGGCCAAAACAAAAAGTCATAGAAAAATGTAGCAGAAAAAAGTCATAGAAAAATGTAGCAGAAAAAAGTCATAGAAAAATGTCGCAGAAAAAAGTCATAGAAAAATGTCGCAGAAAAAAGTCATAGAAAAATGTAGCAGAAAAAAGTCATAGAAAAATGTAGCAGAAAAAAGTCATAGAAAAATGTCGCAGAAAAAAGTCATAGAAAAATGTCGCAGAAAAAAGTCATAGAAAAATGTCGCAGAAAAAATTGATAGAAAAGAGTCACAGCAAAAAAAAATCGCACACAAAAAAAAATCACACAAAAAGCCACAGACAAAAACAACAACAAATAAAACAAACCAAACAGATGAAAGTCACAGACAAACTTTTTATTAACCGTCATTTTATTTGTAAGTCAATCTAAATGTTTAGATGTAACATTATGATATGGAAGTAAGAGACGGCTCATTAGGATGGCTGTTCGATTCACGCTTTGGGTTCATTCAATATGTGGGTTATGTGATTCACGCTTTGGGTTCATTCAATATGTGGGTTATGTGATTCACGCTTTGGGTTCATTCAATATGTGGGTTATGTGATTCACGCTTTGGGTTCATTCAATATGTGGGTTATGTGATTCACGCTTTGGGTTCATTCAATATGTGGGTTATGTGATTCACGCTTTGGGTTCATTCAATATGTGGGTTATGTGATTCACGCTTTGGGTTCATTCAATATGTGGGTTATGTGATTCACGCTTTGGGTTCATTCAATATGTGGGTTATGTGATTCACGCTTTGGGTTCATTCAATATGTGGGTTATGTGATTCACGCTTTGGGTTCATTCAATATGTGCGTTATGTGATTCACGCTTTGGGTTCATTCAATATGTGGGTTATGTGATTCACGATTTGGGTTCATTCAATTTGTGCGTTATGTGATTCACGCTTTGGGTTCATTCAATATGTGCGTTATGTGATTCACGCTTTGGGTTCATTCAATATGTGGGTTATGTGATTCACGCTTTGGGTTCATTCAATATGTGGGTTATGTGATTCACGCTTTGGGTTCATTCAATATGTGGGTTATGTGATTCACGCTTTGGGTTCATTCAATATGTGGGTTATGTGATTCACGCTTTGGGTTCATTCAATATGTGGGTTATGTGATTCATAGATACATATTGTAATCACACATTTTATTCTATGATTTATTTATAATTAGTTACATTTTGTTACGCATGATGCCAATCAACAGACATATTGCAAATCGAATAGCAATGAATGGCAGAAAGCGATTGCGAAGAGCTTAAGCTCTCCCACAAAAGGATTGTGGTTGGATTCTTGCTCCTCGGGGGTGACATGATTTTATTGTGTTTGTGAATGTGTGTGTTTTTTTATTGCGATGTAAAAAAAGAGAATCTGCCTCTGATCTCCCCGGCCCATCTTACTCTGTGAAGGAATCCAAGGGAAGCAAGGTGCACTGCAGTGCGTTACTAGTTTAGTGATGGTATTCAGACGAAGTACTAGTTTAGTGATGGTATTCAGACGAAGTACTAGTTTAGTGATGGTATTCAGACGAAGTACTAGTTTAGTGATGGTATTCAGACGAAGTACTAGTTTAGTGATGGTATTCAGACGAAGTACTAGTTTAGTGATGGTATTCAGACGAAGTACTAGTTTAGTGATGGTATTCAGACGAAGTACTAGTTTAGTGATGGTATTCAGACGAAGTACTAGTTTAGTGATGGTATTCAGACGAAGTACTAGTTTAGTGATGGTATTCAGACGAAGTACTAGTTTAGTGATGGTATTCAGACGAAGTACTAGTTTAGTGATGGTATTCAGACGAAGTACTAGTTTAGTGATGGTATTCAGACGAAGTACTAGTTTAGTGATGGTATTCAGACGAAGTACTAGTTTAGTGATGGTATTCAGACGAAGTACTAGTTTAGTGATGGTATTCAGACGAAGTACTAGTTTAGTGATGGTATTCAGACGAAGTACTAGTTTAGTGATGGTATTCAGACGAAGTACTAGTTTAGTGATGGTATTCAGACGAAGTACTAGTTTAGTGATGGTATTCAGACGAAGTACTAGTTTAGTGATGGTATTCAGACGAAGTACTAGTTTAGTGATGGTATTCAGACGAAGTACTAGTTTAGTGATGGTATTCAGACGAAGTACTAGTTTAGTGATGGTATTCAGACGAAGTACTAGTTTAGTGATGGTATTCAGACGAAGTACTAGTTTAGTGATGGTATTCAGACGAAGTACTAGTTTAGTGATGGTATTCAGACGAAGTACTAGTTTAGTGATGGTATTCAGACGAAGTACTAGTTTAGTGATGGTATTCAGACGAAGTACTAGTTTAGTGATGGTATTCAGACGAAGTACTAGTTTAGTGATGGTATTCAGACGAAGTACTAGTTTAGTGATGGTATTCAGACGAAGTACTAGTTTAGTGATGGTATTCAGACGAAGTACTAGTTTAGTGATGGTATTCAGACGAAGTACTAGTTTAGTGATGGTATTCAGACGAAGTACTAGTTTAGTGATGGTATTCAGACGAAGTACTAGTTTAGTGATGGTATTCAGACGAAGTACTAGTTTAGTGATGGTATTCAGACGAAGTACTAGTTTAGTGATGGTATTCAGACGAGGTACTAGTTTAGTGATGGTATTCAGACGAAGTACTAGTTTAGTGATTGTGTTCAGACGAAGTACTAGTTTAGTGATGGTATTCAGACGAAGTACTAGTTTAGTGATGGTATTCAGACGAAGTACTAGTTTAGTGATGGTATTCAGACGAAGTACTAGTTTAGCGATCTTTTCAGAATTTACCAGCGCGCTCCTCCAACTAGACTAGTGTCTATACTTGTAAAAAGAATTCAATTTTTTTTTAAACAGCGTTGTAATTTTTTTCCTTCAGACTTATCTATTTATTAATGTATGATCATATTTGTGTCAACGTGTCTGATTTGCATATTTTGTTATTTTCTTCCTATCGCTTTTCCGGGTTGGGAGGTGGGGGGACATTACCAGACAATCTTGTTTAAATTACAGTCTGTGTGTGTTGTCTACAGTTACATACCAGGAAAAGTTAAGTTGTGTATCTACTTAATTTATTTTAGGCAAAGGGGTTCTCTTTTCTTACTCTGACTTTTGGGTTCAGTTATTAATATTTAGTCTATAAAAAAAACAACATTTACATGGACTTACACTTAAAATTTCACTTTGTCAAATGTTATTCTGTGAGGGTTTTTTTTCGGTTGACTTTTTTCTGTGCAAAAATAAGATATTACTCAGCCCCCCCCCCGACCCATCTCAGCCTGCCAACGCACACAGTAGCGATGTATTTTAATCCCATGGTGTATTTTTGTCTACCTATCACCACCTGCTCACCCCTGCCCTCCATAGCTCAGCGAGCCAGCTCTTGCTCACACATCTCACCTCATCTATTCCCTCCTCCTTGTGTCTACCAAAATAGCAGTCTTGATTTGCAGCGGGCAGAACCAAAAAATCTGGGATCGGGCTTGTGTGTCAGAATTTAGACTTACCTCACGTACGACAGTCAAATTCTGCTAATCAAAGGGAGTGTCAGGTGACACATCAAAAATACATTGAATATGACCTGCTACTCCAGTTTAGTTGTTTTTTTCATTACTCATTAAACTTTCTTGTGTAGATCGACTGAAATTGTCTACCTGTTGAGAGTGACATTGTCAGTTTGTGCAGTACGCTAAGCTACCTGTTGAGAGTGACATTGTCAGTTAGTCCGGTAAGCTACCTGTTGAGAGTGCCATTGTCAGTAAGACCGGTTAGCTACCTGTTGAGAGTGACATTGTCAGTAAGTCTGGTAAGCTACCTGTTGATAGTGACATAGTCAGTAAGTCTGGTAAGCTACCTGTTGAGAGTGACATTGTCAGTAAGTCTGGTAAGCTACCTGTTGAGAGTGACATTGTCAGTAAGTCTGGTAAGCTACCTGTTGAGAGTGACATTGTCAGTAAGTTCGGTAAGCTACCTGCTGAGAGTGACATTGTCAGTAAGTTCGGTAAGCTACCTGTTGAGAGTGACATTGTCAGTCCAGTGAGCGTAGGCAATAGTCTTAGAGTTTAACAAAGGAGCAACCGCGAGCAAAGAACCCATCACTTCCAACACATGCGTTGCCTTGAACCTAGCGACAGCTTTATCATTAGAATTAACACATAACTAGTTTTAAAAAACACATTTATTTGAAAATTATGGAAATAAATGTATAATCAAAACAAATAGAAAAACAAAAAATCCTAGCTCACGTTCCATCTTACCACATGTAAGGGACAGTATTACCAAGATGTTCAGTTTGCAAACGCCCAGCCAAGGGCAACAGCCAATTAGAATGTAGGTGTGTGTGTGTGTGTGTGTGGCGTTGGTAGAGGGCTGCTTTCTGTTTTGAATTCTTTGACATGAACAGCACTGTATTCTGAACATAGCTTACTACCGGTATTTATGGATTGGGTAATAACACTATAGAACAGGCGGTGAAATGAATAAGCTCGACTTACCGGTATTCAATTGGAATCCATCTATTTTAATCGGAATGCATGTAGGTGCGATTGAAAAGATTACCTATACCCTCTCGCTACCCTCGCTATAATCCAACGTTCCAGCCAGCGAGAGTGGCTTGTGAAAAATATTTGACAAAACACATTCCTCACAGCCGGTTCATTAAAAAACAACAACGCGTCTTATTTATGTTATTTGACCCCACTTACTAAATGCCTGCACTGTTGAACATGCATAATTCATTAAGATCTCTTGGGTTAAATATATTTATAATGATTTGAAAGTGCATGCCGTACTTAACAAGATTCTTTTATTTATAGGGTTTTGAAAAAGGATGTTACCTGGTGATCGTCCTACAGAACGACACGACTCACCCTTGTCGGTGGACCCCAGCGGGCTTAGCTAGGGTTAGGGTTAGGGTTAGGGTGGGCCATGATTTTTGTACACCCCCCTCCCCTCCCAAAACGAAAAAACTTTGTACTTGTTTGAAAGTGACACCCCCTTTAAAAAGAAGTGTCGCCCCGGGGACGAACAATCCCTGCGGCACCCCATTCCTCCATCCGTCACGATGTCAGATTGGTGTGATTGTTGATGAAAGTAAAATTACTTTGAAGAAGAAGACGAAACGCGCTCTTGTTGGATTTAATCTCAGAGATTCCAATTCAGCACGTGCAATGTCAACGTGTTCACAAACTCTTGTTCTCAAGCATTTATTTTAAAAACACACAAAGGCTGGCGACATCTTAATTGGTTACCTCTCTCAAAGTTGTTTCTTGCTTCCATTTAAAACATGACCAGCAGTTTCTAAGACTTGACCAGCAGTTTCTAAGACTTGACCAGCAGTTTCTAAGACTTGGCTAGCAGTTTCTAAGACTTGACCAGCAGATTCTAAGACTTGACCAGCAGTTTCTAAGACTTGTCCAGCAGTTTCTAACATTTGACCATAAGTTATTAAGACATAACCAACAGTTTCTAAGATATGACCAACAGTTTCTAAGATATGACCAGCAGTTTCTAACAGCAGTTTCTAAAAATTGACCATAAGTTGCTAAGAAGTTTCCAGCAGTTTCTAAGACATGACCAGCAGTGTCTAAGCTTTGACCAGCAGTTTCTAGGATATGACCATCAGTTTCTAAGACTTATACAGCAGTTTCTAAGTGCATCCTGAAATTTGATCGAAAGAAATTGCGTCGACGGAAAATTGATGGACGGAAATTTGGTCGAATTTTTTTTTTTTTTTTTGGTTCGCACGTTAAAATTTTGTTTCAAATTTCTTTTTGAGCGCATTATTTTGATTTACTTTATAATAACCCTTACTACGCCGCTGTCCACACTATAAGATTATTATAAGGAAAGGGCTCACAGACATACAGATAGTTGAAGAATGAAAGGGATACAACAGTTGCACCTCCTTTTTTTTCCGCGTTCCAGCATTATGTGTTCGAGGTTAATTAATAGTGCAAGTAGTTTTACGTAACTGGCTTACAAGCAAGTCATTATTTTTGGTACGGTAATGAACTCATTACAATCATGTACGCGAATGTACCAGCCCCTCTGCCGGGCTGAATTGTGGCGTGGGCTCTGCTGCTGGCTTTTAAATATAACAAGCTAGTGGTGTAGGTCAGTTGAGGGGGTTTCTGGTCTAAGTGGACATGGATGGACCCTCATAGAAGTAAGGACGGAAGTATAGAGACGTCATCTAAAAGAATTTAAAGATTAATGACAATTCGTTGCTCACCATGTCAACAGATGTTTTCATTGTGACGGGTCTTTTAAAATTGTAGGTTAAGTCGCGGTGGGCGTGATGAAAAGAGGCTGAGAACCATCGAACTAATCTGTGTAACTGTTGCCATCTGTGTAACACATCCAGACAGGAACACATCTGTGAACTTAATCCATAAGAATCAAATCCTGTAACCACCGCTAGAGCCAAGGCGTAAAACAAGATGGGCCAGTCCAATGTATCCTATTCCATGTGTGACCCCCCCCAGGGGGTGGGGGGTAGGGGGATGACACTACCAGAAAATCTGGTTTAAACTACAGTCAACAGTTTTTTGCCTACAATTACATACCAGGAAAAGTCCATTTGTGTAGCTTCTTAACTTATGCTGGGCAAAGAGGCTCTCTAATCTCTTTCTTCTTTGTGGGAAAAAAAGGGGGGGGGGGGCATATTATTCCCTTCTGCGATAAGGGATTCAACATTCTACTTTAGTAAACGTTCCCTATTACCTCACTGCTGTGTGAGAAGGGCCCCTGCCAAACCTCTCGTATTTTGCAAAGAGGTTTAATTTAGTGATGACGCACAAACAGTTACATGCCAGACTCTAGTTAGCTAAGTGCTGCCATGAAATGAATAAATCAATGAGAATGTCTTAGATTTTGATTGTTTACTTAATGAAAAAAATGAATGTCGTCTGTCAATGGGGAAAATTGCATCAATAAATAACACATAAATGTTATGGCAGCTTGTCTAAAAAAATTGTATGGATAGAAATAATCTGAAGGCAAAAAAGGAATAGAACTGTTGGACAAGGGGTCAAGGCAAAAAAGGAATAGAACTGTTGGACAAGGGGTCAATGCCAAAAAGGAATAGAATTGTTGGACAAGGGGTCAAGGCCAAAAATGAATAGACAATGGGCCAAGGCCAAAAATGAATAGAACTGTTGGACAAGGGGTCAAGGCCAAAAAGGAATAGAACTGTTGGACAAGGGGTCAAGGCCAAAAAGGAATAGAACTGTTGGACAAGGGGTCAAGGCCAAAAAGGAATAGAACTGTTGGACAAGGGGTCAAGGCCAAAAAGGAATACAACTGTTGGACAAGGGGTCAAGGCCAAAAAGGAATAGAGCTGTTGGACAAGGGGTCAAGGCAAAAAGGGGTTTAAATACGCTGACGTTTAATTTATTCTACAGCAGACCAATAAAGGTAACCGAATAAAGGTAACTGAGTAAAGGTAACTCAGCAAAGGTAACTCAGCAAAGGTAACAGAGTATAAGTAACCCAGTAGACGTGACCATATTATAAAATAGGTTAAACATTGACTTGTTTTACTGGATGTGTTTTTAACACAAACAATGTCACTGCCTCTTGTATCGGGAGCATTATTTGTGCACAACACATTCAGCTGTTACTGGAATATATAATGGATAAGACGTGAAATCTTGTATCACTCTGGTACAGTGATTCTCAACCTTCCTAATGCCGCGACCCTTTACTTTATAACATTTCCTCATGTTGTGGTGAACCCAAACCATACAATATTTTCTTCGCTTCTTCATATCTGTTGAGTATATGTGTTTCCGATGGTTTTAGTTGACCCCTGAAAGGGTTATTCGGCCCCAAAAGGGGTCGCGACCCACAGATCGAGGACTGCTGCTCTAGTACTAAGGTCATGTGTTACCACCAATTTCATTGTTAAACTTTTTTTTTTTTTGTATTTCCCCACAACCCATATTTTGGGCATGTCATTACCGGTATCGTAATGGGCGTGGTATGATGAGGCCACACACGTGACGACATGCAGGCTGTTGAGTTGGGAGTGAGCTTTGCGTTACGCGTGAGTCAGCCACCGTAGTTTGTTTACAAATGTTGTGGCGAGGAGTAACTAACCGTCTTAAATCCCCCCCACCCCTCCCGGGGAAACTGTTCCCACCTCATCCCAACCCCATGAAACTTGTCGGTGATTTCTTCAGAAATATGGTAGACATGTCCTTGAACTTGAAGTTACTGGCCTGCGATTCTCCCTCTTTATCTTTCCGTTGGAACGGTCCTATCAGTATTTTTCTATATCAAGTAGTAATCATTAATGATAGGGCCTACTCTTTAAATTTGGACTTCGTGTCTGGCCTTTGAATATTTTGTTATTGTGCTACGCGGTATTGCACGGTGACGCTGTGTTCACTTTAGCAGAATAGTAGTCTGTAAAAGTAAAATAGTCATTTAAGGTGAAATTGATGATTTTGTTTTAAAAAAATAAACTAAAAGTTTAATTGTATAAATTATATAATTTAAGATGTCTTAATCAAACTATATATATATATATATATATGTGTATATATATATATACATATATATAT